>UCOM01004267.1:0-13157 GCA_900474385.1 Ormyrus pomaceus
AATAATAATAAAAACGAGATAATAATGGAACAATAAATTAGTTAGGAGGAAGCTAACTGCCAATGACTTGGCAGCGGTTTTTTACTGTCGATATAAACAGAAAATCGATTAATTGATTATTTTTAAAAAGCACTTAAAAAAGCTCTTTAAAATGTTTTTCCGTTCGATAATATAACAATACGTTTTAATATATAATAGCTTAATACTAATCTCACTATGAATTCGTAGCAGAATAACTTTAAAATATTTATATATTTTATATAGTACGACAGAAAATAGTCAATCAGATGGTAAAAATCGCGTGCGAGCAATCCATCCTTTAACCAACGGCTCGCACGCCTATGAACACGAGAAAAAAGCAACGGATTTCGGTTCACAGCTCCACGCGCGATACACATTTTTTTCTCTCCTACCGTGAAACGCCGTCCCTCTAATTGTCGAATTGCGTGTCGCGAGGTCGAAGAAAGCGAGCGAGAGGAGCACACTTTGGTGGTGGCTTCAGTCCCCTACCCTCGTCGATAAGGACAGGCACGTGACTTTAAGAGTCACGACCTTAATGCGCCACCCCACCCCGTCCCAAACATCTGCGCTGTTTGTGGATTCGGTCTGCGTGTGAGCCAAGTGCTTCGCGAGATATCCGACTCAGATGAAGCTAAAAAATGTCATTGAATTAGGATAAGGAATTGATTATGTTAAGGATAAACCTTGGGCCTTATGATGAAACGAGCTGCATTTTATATGTAATCTTGGCGAGTGTATATAATTTCATATTTACATACATTAAACTTATAATAAGTAGCCTTGACTTTAGTAATGCATATCATGATGTGGTTTATGATGGTATTATAAAGGAATTTGAAATAAACTTTGATATTTATTTCAACTGCCTAATAATTGCAATCAAAATTATATTTAATATTAAAATGTAAATACATATATAATTTATGAAACGATATTGCATCGATGTAATAATGTAATGGAAATTGTCTAGTGACAGTTTAATTTGTAAATTAATAAATGTACTTGCTTATCAAAACTTAAATATTAAACATTTTATTGGTAAAATATACTAGACTTTATTTAATTTCAAATCCTGAATATAGATTTGTAGGTATAACAAAATTCCAAAATCGAAAAGCTTATCCGTTTCGTTTCCGGTGGTCGAAACCATATAAATAATGCAGACTTTCAATCGCTGTAAGGTAGCTTTATTTACTCAAGTAAAATAAATAAAAGAATATGCAAATCAAATAGAAGTTGAGTAATGAACGCGCATAAAAAAAGTTTGTAAAATAAAGCAACATTAATCTTTTAAGTGTACATTTATTTATCCACTGATGCCTTAATATGATATCCAAAATATTATTTTATTAAATAAATAATCAAATATGGTCAATTAAAATCAGATATAAATTCATTCAAGGTGTGCGATTAATTTTATAATAATATTAAAAATGAAGAAGAAAATATTAAAGTGTATTGCATAATTTTGACCTCTTTGCAATTTATTTTTGCTGCAGTATTCCAATTGCGGTTAAAGCAACTTAAAACTCAGTTTCATTAAATTATATAATTTAAGCCATAATCCAAAAGTCCAATCCCCCAAATGAGAGAACAGCAGCATTTATAAAAAATGCTCGCATTGCTATACCAAATAAATTTTATATCTCGCGAGATACGCCGTAAAAGAGAACAATCGAGCCGGAAGAGCGAAAGAAAGAGAATGATCCTGATGCTACGATTATTACGAGCTTGACGTAAGCCGTTCCCTCGCTCCCACTCTCTGTCTTCCTGCCTGCCTTGTACCGAGAGGCCAATTGCGCCTGCTAATCGACCATGTAACTACGTCGAGAACATTTCAACGCTTACGCCCGTAGTTCTAATTTTCGCAAGTGTCCTGCGCCGGTGGTGCGTTCTATAGCCTTCATTAAAGCGTAATATAGTCCATGCACGTGTTGGCCGTGTTTTCCATATCTTATCCGATTTGCAACCTTTTTATGTGTCCATCTCTTCTCTAAGACAGATGATGCTGATAATAAAATGGCCGAATTGTCCCGCGCTAATTTTGTTTCGCAGCCGAAGTAAAGCGATCGATAAAGAGGAGGGCTGATGTAAGCGATAAATCCAAGATATGATAACGGTTATTACTAAAAAATCAATTATTAAGTTTAGAGTGGGTTTTAGCTATTTTCCTGAGTGCTTTGAGCTAAATTTTTTATTTCCACCCTTTTAAGGAAATATAAAAGCTTTCCGTATCGATTTTCAATCAATGAAAAATTAATAGTTGTGCAGGTTCTTTTACAGTATACAGAATTTACTATCGATGAAAAATTCCTGTATAAAACAATAAAAATTTAACAATCTTAACTCTTACCCATTTTTATTTTTTATTGAAACTCCTTTTTTCATAAAAGATTGATACATACGTTTATCGGAAAACAAATTAGTATAAACTTGAACCTTCAAAGATTCTTTGAAACAAATAGTATTCAAGTGTACCAGCAAATAATCAATCCTTAATTATTGACAATATATTTGGATTAATCTCATTACATGATTTCCTGAAATGACAAAGCAAGAATTTATCTATTTCTTCTTAAAGAATTAACCGCCGTCAGTTTTTGCGGACAAGAACAAAACTCTAATAACCTATGGCATCGGATTCCGCTCGAGCTCTGACAAACTAGCAGAGCTAATTCTCGTGACGAGAGAAGCCGTGAAGCAATTTTCAAATGGTCCCTGAGTAAGCGCGTGAAGAATGATAACGACAACGTGACAAAGAGAAGGGTCACGACGTGTAACTCGAATTCGCCGCCCGGTAAATGACACCCAGGTGGCGAGCCCGGATTTCGGTAAAAATAAGTCAAACCGTCCCCTGTCTCCTCTTTTTGTGCGCTTTTCTTTTACTTTTTTCTATTTAGCGGCTGGCTCAGTAGGGTTTTGACCCGAAAAAACTCTAAGGACGAATGAAAGAAATATGTGGAGGATACTTATATATACACATTTTCCTTTCTTTCGTGAATCTGATGTTTCTACTGGTTTTCTTTCTTCAAGGTACAGTATCTTGTACTATTTTTTATGTTCAAAATTATGCTTTTCAGCTTTATCATTTTATAGATACCAGTATCCTTTTAGATATAAACCATTTTTTCAAAGACCATTCAGACCTTTTTAAAATTAAAAATTTTAATGTTAAAAATTATTAACATTATTTCATTCGTTGACTGTGACTTACTAATCTTAAAAAGTACTTTTCCGCATTTTCTATTGATTTGTACTTTTTACAGCTATCCAATATTTCCTTGTCTACATTTTGCTATATAGGTGCATGACTCGCACTTTCGACCGCTTGTAAAAACGTGCTTTTCAACATTACTCACCCTATGCACGTGCACAACACATGCATAACTTTCTTTTTTCTAAGCACAAGTTTTATTATTTTAATATCTGAAAAGCAATTTAAAAGCTAGTCTCGTACATTAAATATAACGCCTTCAACTTGAGATACTTTTTAATGGTTTGAGTGAAAACAAAACAATTAAGAAAATCACTAAAAATTTCAATAGAATTAACTTTAAATTTGTTGCGTCGATTCATTTATACTTACCGATCTAGGCGCAAATTTATACTTGCAAATAGCACTGAAGTATAATTAGTTAGTTATTCTAATTAGTAAATTTACAATTAATATGTAATCGTGTAAATGTATCGAAACGTTAATATCAGGCCTCTCTCGACGTTGGCAAAATAGTTTATGTTTTCAGCAATAAATATCGTTAAATCAAAAATTGAAATGGTACGGTTTTGTACATTAATCGTTCATTTGTAAAACCAGTAGCCACATTTAAAATTCATAATGATTGGTTGCAATGATAACGATATTCGGATTATCGATTGCTATGTATCGGTACAAGCATGAATTACAACAACGTTGCATTTAATATTGTTCATTACTGCTTTTAATTTCAGAAAAAACAAGTTTATAATTATTTATTTCTAAAATAAAATAACTATATATTTGCCTGGCTTTCATTACTTAATGTCATCCGAGTTGACTAAAAATTATTCTGCATTTTATGTAAATTTAAGTAATAAATAATTCTGAATGACCCAAAATAAAATTTATTTCCATACTAAATAACATTTATAAAAGCCTTTAAACCATATAGATTTCAAAGAATATTTCATTTTCCACTATACTGAAAAGCGTAATTAAAACTGCAGAAATTATTGTGCTATTCGTTAGATGCAAAAAAACTTTTTAAAACTTAATAAAAGATTACTTACTTTTATTCAGAAAGTTAATGAAATGTCAGTAAAGATTCCTTATAAAAAATCCATTTTTAAATTATCCTTATGAATATATCATTAGTTTTGATTAATAAAATTATAAAGCAAATAATTATTCCATATCAATAAATTATTAGTTTTGCACTGCAAGTATAACTTTTCTTTAAAAGTGAGAAAAATATTTATACGATTTGCCAAACAATCAATAAATCATGCATCGAAAAACTCATTAAACTCGGCTGAGCAAACGCATCTCGCCGAACATTCACGCTTGTACACAAACACCTTTCTATTTCACGCGCGCAAACATCCAGCACATGCACATAGACAAACAAATGGCTTACCTAAAAGCAGGCCTCGAAGAATAACACATCATTTTAGAGGTCTACTGACATCCTTTACACCGCTTTAACACCTAAACTTCAGCTGTGAGGGTATAGAGTCATGCACGAACGTATTACTCGAACGACTCGCGATGTATATCGATACACACGAAAGATGCACGAGCCCTGACCTCTTTGTATCCTCTCTGGCTGTTCGATTTCTCATCCCATCGACGCGGAAAAATTTGCGCAAATCCGAAAGACGCGGCTTTCTGCAGCACCGGTAGCAGCAGCGTTTACGTATTTTTAGAAAGTCTGTAACACTTTTGCTTTTGCAATTATCGAATATCGACAGTACACACGTGCGATTGCGAGCCAACTTCCTTCAGCCATGTATCGATTCCAGAACGTCAATATTTTTTCAGCTACTTTTCAAAAATCATTCGAAAAAATAAAAACTTACAGTTTCTACAAAGGATCCACTAATCAATCGGCCAGAGTCTTTTTCCGTATTCGCACAAAACCAATGCAGGATCACATTACTGTAGCTCGAAGAAAAGCAGCAGCCATTAGGCACAAGATTGTCAGAAAAAAATTCTGCCGGTTCCCTGTGGTTTTGGCGCTGTCGGCGGCAGCAAGAAAAGAGAGGAGCGGAGCTGGGCTCGAAGCTGCTCGATGCGCGGCTCGAGTGAGACTGAGGCACGCAGTACGACCCCCGGGGTAGTGCGAGGAAGGCTCCGCGCTGGTTCTATCTTCGTCCCACGGAAAGCGCCGCGCACCGAGTCCGACAGAGAAAGAGGGAGTAGCGAGGATGGCAATCGCCGGATTTCACACGGCGCGCTCGTATGTGCGTACTGACCGATTGATATATATATAATTCACGCACATTGATTACAGGATCTGTTACTGTTACTGGCTGAGAATTGCCATGAAAAGAATTAATGTGCGTTGTTGGCCTTTCGAACTGGTACACTTTTGTTTTAGGGGCTCGTTACCTTTTTATTTCAGGTCTGACTTAATCCTTGTCATATCTACTTTTAACTCCTTGCGGCATACATTTTTTATATTGATGGATTTTTATGAAAATTAGTTTATGAAATTCAAAATGGCGGAATCAAGATGGCTGCTAAAATTTCAAAAAATTGATAAATTTTGCTGAAAATTACACATAGGGGGTTTTGTAATTCGTAATCAGATATTCAAAATTTAAAATGACGGATTCAACATGATGACCACAAATATGGAAAATTATCATAAAATTTAGAAAAATTTAGAAATTATTTTCCGAATAAAAATTTCAATCTTTTGTAAATCTAAAGTCAAATTCGTAATCAACGACATCGAAAACCCATGTGTACATAATTTTAGCAAGATTTATCGAATTTTCGGACGCCATTTTGAATCTGTCATTTCAAATTTTTTTCAATTTTCATCGATGCTTATTGCAAATCTGAGCTCAAATTTGTAATTAGCGACCTCAAAAACCCATATATACATAGTTTTAGCAAAATTTCATACATTTTAGAGTTATCAGCCAGCATTTTGAATCTGCCATTTCGAATTTTGAAAATTTCACCCTATATTCATAATTAGCAACCTTGAAAACCCTCTTGTATGTAATTTCAAATCAATCGAAGCATCTGTTCTCCTCCACATGAATTATTTCGATGAAAATGACCTTTTTTTGTTGTTTATTTATTTATTTAACAAATTGTTAAACAAATATCGATGTATATGTTATGCCAAGTACTTCCTAAACTTCTACTTAAATGACATTACAAAAAAACCGGACGAAAACGCGTTATATAGTCATGTAGTCTCTGATATACCATAAATTAGAAGATCATTTTGGTAGTCAATATATTGACCATCATGCTGCAAAGGGTTAAGTCGATAAGGCCCAAATCAAGTTTTGAATTTCAAACTTTGATATTTCATATTATGAAGTGGGAATACACCTTAAACCACTTATTACCGCAGAAAAAATCGATATTAGTCCCACAAGGCCCAAAGCAAGTTTTGGGGCCTTAATTTTAATTATTTTGAACAAAATATGAGAATATGCTGTAAAAGCACTATCCATGTAAAATAACACATTTTTATAGGAAGAAAACGTACATTGGATCCAAAAGGCTCAAAACTGACCCAGGATGCCATCAAAAATATGCTGAACGTAAAATTTGCAGTTGAAAACAAATTTGGAGGAAAACACAGGGGTTCCTATTTAAAAGATTTAAATTGATACTCACAAGGTCCAAAATTATAGTAGATCCCAAAAAATGGCAATTCTACCAGATAGCTTTTTCAAAATCCTAAATTTTCTCCAGTTAGTGTTTTCAGCGAAAATGCTTTCTCGCCGAGTTATTTAACCGTTTCGGTACTTTTTGGTAACCCTGTATATTATATTATATTATATTTTTTTGTCTAGCGAGCCGAAAATACTACTTTCTCGCCCGGCGCCGGATCAAGGACGTTGCATTTTCGGCCTCGCTAGGCAAAAAAATAGTATATTTATATATTATATCTGTAGATATATCAATTTTTAATCAAAGATTTTCGAGATCTAGTGAACTGCACAGCTACACGTTTGTTTACAAAAGTTTTCAAGATTTTTAACAATATTCTTGTGACACAAAAAAAATTATGTTCGATACTAGTGTTTAAGTTGATTATTTACCTCGTGAGACATTTTTTGCCCGAGCGGAGCAAAAATAATCATCTTCCACACCCGTGTCAAAAAGTACTAAAAATATATGCATTTGCTCGCTACGAAAGGTATCGGCGAAAAATGCTCACATTTTAAATATAAGATTTTAATCTACATTTACATTTTACGTTTACTTATTAATCCTACAAAATTTTAATTACATTCTTATTTAACATATAAATTTTAATTTAAATTCTTATTAAAAATATTTCACCAATGAAATTGGGCAAATATTGGCGAGCAGGCCAAAAATAATGGTGAAATTTCCCACAAGGATATTGATATCACTAATTTGTTTATATCATTTAACTGACAACCTTTGGAATTTGAATTTTTTTCAAATTTAATACGTTAAGAGTTAAGTCAAAATTAATTGCTTTATCAATCAATTTAGTAATTGATTGTTTAGACTATTTTAAAATGATAAAACTTACTAATCATGTCTGTGATCCCATTTAATGAGAGGTGATATTGATGGAGTTCCTCTGGAAACCGGGTATTGAATTTTTGGATATAAATTAGATATCTGTGGCTGCAATCCAACATTATATAGTTTTCCTAGAGCCGTCAATAGGAGCTCTAAATTATCAGGATGTCCTCTTCTTGTAAGTGCAATATTAATGCACGTTTTAGGCAAAGACCTCTTTAAAATTGCTTGCAATAAACCGTGAGGAGCTATTTCCACGCAAATTGCATTAGCAGGAATTAAACGAGATGTTTCTTCAAAGAGTACCGGACTTAAAAGATTGTTTGTATGATACTCAGCAGATGAAAAGTTAGCCTTTACAGTATTCCATTCTTTTTGAGGTACCGATGTACTCACCCATTTTGAACTTCGAGAATTGGCTTTAGGAATTACTTTGTTTAAACGCTCCAACAGTTTAGGAGCAGCGGGACGAATGTAGCGACTATGGTAAGCTATATTACTGCATGGAACTTCTCTAGCGAAAATTCCTCTAGCCTATTGAAGAATAATAAAAAAGAAGAAAGATTTCATTAATTAAAAATTGTAGATGTAATTTATAACTTAAAAAGATTCAATTATTTCACTGCGTATTTACTACATTTAATTTCATTTATAATAAGTTATTACCGTTAAACTGGCCACAAATTCTTTCATTGATTCTGCAGGGCCACTTATGGTTGAACTTTCAGGTCCATTATGACAAGCTACATCAATATCTGGAGGACACAGAGGTTTTACATCTGCATAACCAAGACCAACTGCGGCCATTGAACCTTTTTCTAATTCAGCTTCTGCAGAGGCTAATCCTCGAGACAAAGCTGCTAAAATCATTTGTTCAGCGGTGAAGCATCTGTCAGCATAAGCACAGCCTAGTTCACCAACGGAATGGCCAATTATATAATCTGGTTCTAAGCCGACGGACCATAACACATTCACTAAACCGATCTATAACAATAAGACAAAGAAAATTTTTAGATTTCTTTCTCATGACTTTATTTTCGCTTAAAATAAATAAAAATTAATGAATCCTACAATCTATTATTCAAATTAGTTTTAGTAAGGAAAAAGTTCCATGATTTGATAGACAGCTCAAGATTTTAATTATATCTAACAAATTCAATTAATTTCATTAGTTGAACTGAGGATCTCTGGTTTAATTTTATAAAAATTGAATCAACAAATGTAATATTAAATAGATTTTTAATTTTTTTTTAAATATAATTGGTTAAAAAACTTCTTTATTTTTATTTATTTATTGAATTATTTATTTATTTGTTTTTTTTCTTGAGGGGGGCCATTCTCCTGCGGCCTAGCCAGTGGTCCTCACACTTCTTCCTAGTTCTTTTTCCTATTTTACTTTTTTTCCTATTGCTTAACCTTTACTTACAATCCCCTGATCCCTTCATCTCTGGATTTGCCCAGGATACTGCCCGTAGAGCAGGGAAAACCTATGCCAACCCAGTGGAATAAATTATGATTAGGAAAGCCCGCTCTAGAGATGGCCGGTGTATTGGTATATTCAATTTTGATGTCTATGTCACATTGCGTAGGCTTAGACACCGAAATCGTGCAATACCGCCCAGCTAAAAAATGTCATATGGTATGTCACATGACATATCATTTGACATATCATATTATATATCATATGAAATGTGAGTTAATATGTCACATGACATATCATATGACATTTTTTACAATAATTTATTAAACATTTAAAAAAAATTACTTGATGCTTAATATTAATAAAATGCTTAATAATAAAAGTGCATGTAACCACAACACTAAAGTTAAGTTAATGTTTATATTTTTATATTTTTATAAAGTTAAATTAATGTTTATAATTTTCATATTATTCGCTCCGTGACATAATAATAATAATAATAATATCAACTGACATATCATTAGAAATATCATATGATAAATCATATGACGAAAGGTTTCAGAAATCTCGCATGACATATCATATGACATTTTTTAGCTGGGCGCACCTCCAGCTCACATTATAGGATGTGAAAACACGTCTAACCGATCGCATAAACCCGATTAGAAATTTCCATATCTACTTCATGAAGCCCTCGTCGGGATTGCCAATTACAAATAAAAATTTTTTTACCACTCCAACCTCAAAATCGCGATTTTGACATGATTTTTCGCTCATAGTATAAAATAAAGTTTGACACGAGTGTGGCAGTTGATTGTTTACCTCGTGAGACATTTTTTGTCCGAGCAAAGCGAGGCTGCCTAATTAAATACATTTTTCAATCTTTATAAGGCAGTGATAACCTTGCGCGGGCCAGGTAGGTTGTCTTACTATGGTCGCACAAAGAGTAAGGCAATCCCTGCGAGGGTCTCTTGAGGTACATACGGAAATTTCTAATGGGGTTAACTTTGACAATCGGCCGAAACGGGTTCTCGCCTTCCTGCCAATGCGTCGGTTAGTACTTTTTTATTATTAAGCTTTCAAATCTCAATTAGAACTTCAACATGAAATTATTATTGAAACTTAATTGAACTTTAATTGAAAATAATATAAATGTTTACCTGAATAGCAGCAATTCCCACAAAAGAATTAATAATCTGATCAAACATTTTAGGATCTTTTTCCGTTATTATTTTAAATATGTCATATCCCAAAGGTTTTAAAACAGAATCACATTTTCGAATAGCAGCTTCAAATACTGGTAACCTTAAAAGAGTTTCACCTAAAAATGTATATTTTTAGGTAATTTAACAAATTAATAATTAATTTTAGTTAAAATATAATTCAAGTTATTTTAATACGAACCCATTCCGACCCATTGTGAGCCCATTCCGGAAAATACCCACCAAATTTCTTTTTTTTCTCCTGACTGAAACTCCAGTTCTCTTTTTTTGGAATCGGGTGGAATTAAACCTTTCGCAGGTACTATAGTATATCCACGGTATAAATGTCCTTCTATTTCAGATTGAAAAACATCATACAATAGTTGCAAATGTTCTACATCCACGGGTTTACTCTCCACCTAAAAATATTTAATTCTATATATATTAAATGCAATTGGTAAGTTTTATATTAAACTGCACGGTGTTCCAAAAAAAAAAACTTATTCCGAACTCTTAATAGAAGTTTAGCTAAGGGTTCTGGTTAGCTTATTAATCAATCGCTATACTTGTTAGATTAGAATATTGATTAAAAACATAGCTTACATTAGCTACGAACTTGCTAAAAAATTATTATAAACCTAAGATATTTTAAAAATTCAATGTTTTATTTAATATTTTGGTTTTTAAACTTTTAAAAAACTTTTTTTAAAAAACACTAAACTTCAATCAACAATATCTTGATGAAAAAAAAATGATTTTAAAAATGTTCAAAAGGCAGTTTGAAGGGTAAGAGTACTATTTTAAGATGCTTGATCCGTTTTTCACAAAAAACAATTATTCGCGATTTAATTTTACCCCAAATGTAGCAAAATATCGTGTTTTTCGCACATTTAGGTTAGGATTACTCAGAAACCTGACGTGATGAAGCAATTCTGAGGTCAAATTCTGATTTTACATTGAAAATTACTTCAGAAATGATCCTCAGCTGCTCTAGAACAAAACCTGGCAGATCTCTGAAATTAATTAATTATTGTGCATCAATAATTGTACGTAAATAATAAATTATTTTATTCAATGTGAGTAGGTTATCTCCAAGTACCAGATCCTTGATGATACTGTTCACGAGGAGCACTCATAAGTAGTTCTGGAGATACAGGGTGTTAAAACGGATGATTTTCAATGTTAAATATATATATTTAACATTGAAAATGTTATTAGAATTTTTTGTTCAGAATGTTGCCCTCTATTCCACAGTATACTTTCCGGCATGTACTTTCGAAACAGTATAATGAATGTTTTTAAATCAAAGAAGCTTAATATTTCAACATTTAAAAATTCCTTCTTGGAGATTTAGAAGATACTCTTGGCAGTTTTCTACCAATTAGTCTAGTTTTCAAAATCTGGCGAAATTACACCGACTTTTCTCGAGAGAATCTTGACGAATGCGACACCGTTTCTTACGATAGTACGCATGGATATCGTAAGCTACATTCTGCCGAGAAATTCGCACGAATTCTTGGAATTGTGCAATTACTTGAATATAGTCATGAATTATAATTTTAAAACTCATGATGAACTAATCAACCGTGTTGTTTACTGTCGGCCAACAAGAGCAAGCTAGCGAGAAAAGGAAAGATAGATAGATGTAGATGTATTTGTTTGCATCTGATATAAAATTGTACAGGATTCTTCTAAAGATCCGGGTGGATGCTACTTTGGTAATAAGAAGTTCTCGAATTCTCGGAACATATCTAAATTTTTAAATTACATATATGAAGTTATTCCAGCTAGAGAAAGAAAGAGAGGGACATTGGGTTTGATAACTGCAAATTGCCAATAAAGATCGAACATTCGAAGTAAAAATTTTTAAAAAAGAATTAGGAAATAAAATTACTCAATATGTATATGTAAAACTGACAGTCACATACCAAGCTCACTAAAAAAATGTGCTCAATTCTTTAACAGGTTTTACTAACAATTATTTAATAATATTTTATTTAAAAAGAATTAAGAATTACAATATTTTATTTATTAAAATAACTTACAGCACTTAAAATTGCATCAACAGCTTCATCGGTTCTACCTGAACCAATTATGAGTCGGGGAAGATCATCGTCGGGAACACCTTCATTCTTTTTCTCTTTGTTAAAAGATTTTAGAATAATGTGCCCAAATGATCCAACATTATTAGTTGAATTAATTGCACAATACTGTCCATTCCAAGGTGTTAAATCCGTTGGAATACATATTTTACCCGTTTTCAAGCAAGATGCCTTGGCATTTGGTTTCTCAAAATGTAAATTAGCTGCGATTTTTCCCAACTCCGATGCCGTAATCATCTAAGAAAAAATAAATGCACGTAAATATTATGTGTTGCATATTCCAAATACACAAATATTTTATTTTTCATTCAGTTAAATATGTTATATTGTTTTAACTGAAAATTTCCCCGAAAAATACTGGCTCAAAAGAAAGGACCCCGCACAAACCTTATGGGAATGCGCCCCCGGTTAAATTGCCCCAAATTTTGGTAGTTTGTAGTACTCGATATACCTAACAAAAAAGTCTGGACACGAAGCATAAAAATTAATTTTTAATATCGTTTTATGGTCATGAATGTTGTCATTTACTACGCATAATTCAATGGCGCTAGTGCATCTTCGCGGGCGCTATAAAGAAAACTGTCTGTAAAAATGTTGTTCGAAGTGAAGAGGGGCATTCAGTGTTGTGGTGACCTTGACTGTGACCTTCACTACGACCTTGAGATCAATAATCAATGTCGTTTGAA
>UCOM01004268.1:0-13148 GCA_900474385.1 Ormyrus pomaceus
CAAAATATCAAATAAATTTCGCTGCTCCGACGACATCCTTGCAATCTATTGTCACAGCCCAATAAATTCTAATCCGCCCAGGAAAAAAAAAGGCAAAAGCCAATCTTATCTCAGCACGTCGGCCTGGAAAAATAGCCCATCGTTCGCGCGGACCCAACGTCCGGCATAATGGAAGATGACACTTGCGTCGGTTATCGATCAAAACGGCGTTCGTGACAAGAGGCGCAGCTGGCGGGCAAAATCCGACGTGGAAGCTTCCACGCTAATTTCCATAGATAAAATCTGAGTCGGGCCGGCACTTTCATTTGCGCTTGCGGCTCATCTGGATGATTTAATCGACTGCGGGGGGCGTGCGCGCCGAAGCCCGGTAAACCCGTAATTACGCCGTTGTTTAGCGGCGCATTAATTAAGATCCATTTGACTCTTGATGTGATTAAAATTATGCCCACCGAGAGGAG
This sequence comes from Ormyrus pomaceus, assembly GCA_900474385.1. NCBI lineage: Eukaryota > Metazoa > Arthropoda > Insecta > Hymenoptera > Ormyridae > Ormyrus > Ormyrus pomaceus. The sequence continues at coordinate 459 of UCOM01004268.1, forward strand.
CGGAGTAATTGCCGCCGATGAATATTTTTACTTCGAGGGGGTTGATTGGCTGCGAATGACAGGGCGATTGGTGTAATTCTTCGCGTTTTCAGGAGTAGGAATGTTTTCTTATTGTACGCTCGTAAGCGAGAAAAATTAATAAATTTCACATTGCGATTTTATGGAACTTGAAAAAAAAAAAATTAAATTTAATTGCAGTTTGGTGCCATTTTTTTTATTCCGAAGAATTTTATGCTTTGAAAGAAAATTGTTAAGAAAAATGTGCCGCAGCGTAGCGGGAGTTTAATGTGCTAATTTAAAAAAATGTTTTTAATTTAAAAAAAAAGAATGAAAGTACAAATATAATTTTAAGGGGGATTAAATTATAGTTGGGTACGTTAGAAAATGTTGATAAATCGCAACAAAACCAATGGCATTAATGAAAATTATTATAATAATTAATTAATTTATTTTATAAATATTATTTTCATAAAAAAAAAATTATTATTTTATTTTATTTTGAAATATTATTTTCATTGATGCAAAGGATACTAACCTCTTTCTTCCCTCCACAAGGTGGAATGCTAGATACAGTTTTCCTTTTCAAAATTGATAAGATATTTCACGGTTACCAGTGTGGATTCCTTAGCCTTTTCTTAGACATCTTTTAGAATAATTTTTTTGCGGTTGCGCATAAGACCAGTAGTAAAACGATCGGCCAGAGGGTGGATAGTCTAAACCGTTTTTAACTTATGTAAACTGTTGCTCGTGATATTTTTCATTGCCAGGCAGATAAGTGACTCTTCGTTTTATTACACGACCAAAGAATCATTACTTCAAACTCGTTTAAGAGCTTTCTCGATTTTGTCCCGGAAAACGAGACCAATATTTCCAAACAATTCGAAGCGTCCAATTTCATCAGGCGATCCAGATTAATTTTCCGCCAGCAGGGAAACGATCGCAGCGGAGCGAAAGAGAGCATAAGGTCCGCGAGCAGAAGCAGCGGAATTCAGAAACGCGAGCTGGGAAAGAGGCAAAAATAAAGCGTCGAGGAGAGAGCATAACAAGCGGAAAGGATGCGCTTGGCTCTTATTCAGGCAGATATTGTGGTTCGTGTTTGCCGGAGTACTCGCGGATCCTCTCCCTTTTCGGCTGTTCGGACGCTTTTCAAAGGGGCCAAAGTCGAATAGAGAGACGCTCGCAGCTCTTTCGCTCTCTCTCTCTCTCTCTCTCTCTCTCTCTCCGCGCGTCCATCGACAAAAGTTTTTGATCAATACGGCCGACATGCGCTCGCAGTCAATGCCTCCCGCGGATTAGTACGACTTTTACCGCGCTTGCTTTTTATTCATGGAAAATTGAACCCGGCCGGGCTTTTCCGCGCAGCGGGCCTCAAAGCCCCTCGCGAGCTCTTCTTCTTCGGGCGCGTTGTGCGCCGGGGGTTATTAATATTACGCCTTTCGCCGGCCGAAGCGCTGCTCTCTCGCGGTCTCGGGGATCGATTGTGGCCCGCGCGGTTTTTGCGTTCAGGATATTGGATAAAGTGGAATTGGAAGTTTTCTGATATCTCGTTGTTTGATTTTGCGCAGGAAGAATTACGCACGTGTGCACGAATGAAGAGTGAGCGAGAGTGAACGCGTTCCTTTGAAACTGCACTTGTTATTGTAAGAATTCAATTTTTCTAAACTGGTCTGGTGTTATGTTAATAGAATGGTTAATAATTGTTTTTGTTCCAACGGTATTTTTAGTAAATAAGCCTATTAAGAAATGTCAGGCGTTTAATGTACTGTTTCAATGTATTATTTAGACTAGTCAACGCTGATATTTTGATCTATTTTGCGACATTTAATTTAATTAAATTTTGATTTATATATAGTGATTTAATAATAAGGCTTAGAAATTAGAATGCACGTCGTGCAATATAAACATTATTTTTAAATACTTTACAATGCAAAATTGTATTTTTAAATGTACAATTATGTGCTAAAAATTCCATTCTTTCTTATTTAGTAAAAAATTAATTTTTCTTGTACCGAATGATCTTAGTTGGCAGTAAGCTTTTATTAGAAAAGTAGATCTTATCTTTTCTAAAAACAATTTATACTCTCAGCTTTAAAAATAATTTCTACTTTTCCAAGGTATTAATTACAGGAAAAAAAGACCCTTTTCAAGACTGTAACCTCAAAACTAGGTGCTTTCAAAGAAATGAAAAAAAGCCTTTCACAAACCGATAATCAGAAGCTAAAATATCCACGCGTCAACTTGTAAAACTCACCTGATAAGATCCGCCGAGGCCTGATGGCTGATGAGCGCGCTGTTGGCGTCCGTCGCACCGAATCCGGCGGTCAGCGGACTCGTGGTGCTCCCCCTGCTGCCGGTGCTACTCGTCAGTCCGATGGCGGTCTGTCCCCCTGCCTCGCTCGTCCTGATCCTGAGGTTGGGGCTCCCGCACCTGGGGCTCTGGTGGTGGTGGTGATTGTTGTTGTTGTTGTTGTTGGAGAGCGGCGGCGAGGCTCTGCCGGCGGAGGCCGAGTCCGACGGCGGCGACTCGGTCCTGCCCAGAATGCTCGAGATGCTGAACGAGGTGTACTGGGCGTTGCAGGCCGGACGCAGCGTCGCCTTGCTCACGTCGAAGCCGAACGGATTCGTCGAGGAGAGGCAGCTGGACTTGCTGTTCTTGCCGTCTTGGAGCAGCAGGTCGCCGGGCGTCGGACTGCTGCGCGACGTCTCCATGTCCAAATCTTCCTCCGAGACCACCGAGACCTCGATTTCAGTCTCGCCTGACATCGTTAGCCGAATTTTGGAGGAGTCTCGAGCACACTTTTTGGCTGGGGAGACGAGTTTAGTTAGAGTCTCGAGGCATATTTACTGTAACGTCACTTTGGTTTTTGCCCTTTCGACTTGCCGTTTTTCGAGAGGATTACAGTATTTGACTAAATACACATTCTTCGGGCCTTTTATGTACAGTGGGTCTTTACAGCGATCGCTTAAATTTGGGCATGATGTTTCTTATTGACATTTATTAGCGTTTGTTTAAATTATTTCGAGTATTTTAGATTCAATTACGATTGGTTTTAAGTTCATCATCTTGAGATTGAAAGTGTCTTTTTTAACTAAGATTTATTTTTACATTACAAGCACTACGCCGTTTAAACAATCACTTAATTAAGGAGATGATCACAGAAGCAGACTTTTTTGCAAAGAATCGGAGGTCCTTTACACAACGACCCTTCGCCGTTCAGTTACTTATTGCACATTGTTTTGCGGAAAAATAGAATTTTTCTATCAATCAGTCACCGAAACAGGCGAGAAGGAAGCCAAGTTCACAATTGTCATCTGAACGTGCGAAGCCAATGTCTCATCTTCTTTCACTCGAAGTCCACGGCGATCCTTTGCAGACACATCAGACGACAGCTCGGCTCGTCCCGGCACCGGCGGAAGAGTCACGGAGTCCACGGCGTGAATCAGTGTTTCCCGCGATCGTTCACTATGACACCAACGGCGCACTGAACCCTCGTCATCATCGCCACTGGGAAATTGGTGCGCGGCGTTCCAGCTTCGGGCAAGTGATCGTCGAGCGGCGCGCGCGTTTCTAACCTCTCACCGCTCGCCGGCTGGGTGGTGGTGCGAGTGGGCAAAGTGGGCCTCGCTTTCCGGAAAAAAACACGAGCGAGAAAAGCGTCTCTGTGTAAAAGGGAGAGAGAGAGAGAGAGAGAGAGAGGCGAGGGTGGGAGAGAGGGAGCGCAGGTGGCGGGGTGGCGGCTCGTTTACGCCGAGTGACAGACTGCTGATCGGCGCTAAGGCAGTCACGAAAACGCCGTAGAAAACCGCAGCGAGAGAGAGAGAGAGAGAGAGAAAGAGAGAGAGGGCGAAGCGCTACCCCCCGACAAGGAAGCGACTGGGTAAAACACTGTATAAGAGAGCGAGCGCAGACACGCGGTCGAAGCCGAGAGAGACGGCGCGAGGGATGGCGCGCCTGCGTGTGTGCCCCGCCGGGGTAGGGGGGGGGTGCAGAAGGGGGTGAGGGTGTAAGTGTACGTACACGGGCGATACTAGCGGAGCCAAGGTAGAGCTTGATCTGCTGGTTAGTCGAGAGGATGAGACACCGAGTGCTCACACACACGCACACGCGCGCGCGAGCGGGAACTTGTCTGCCTTGATAGCCCGACGAGTCGCGGGGGGGTGGAAGACCGCGGCGAGAGAGAGAGAGAGAGAGACGGCTGGCACATAAATTTAGCGAATCTTAAAGAGGAGCGAGAGAGAGACGGGAAGAGCGTTCGTAGCCCTCACCCCTGGAAGTTGTAGCGGCTAAACGCTTGTACCCCCCCGAAGGTGGGCGGAGCCCGCGCCCCATTGGCCGAGGGGTACGATCGATGGGGTGCGCGACTCCGCGGCTCCCGCCAATCCCGGCCCGGCCGGCACGGCCAGCCCCGACGGGGTGGGGGTAAGGGGTTAGTCAGAGTGGTTATATAGCGGGCGCGCGCGATGCCACGGCGTGTTACTTATCCATTATAACACTCCAAGATCTTGATTTAAGCCTGCAGCGTCGGCAGCGGTGAGCTTTTAACCAATTAGCCTTTATAGCCTCGCTCTATCTCGCTCGACGGGGGAGAGAGAGAGAGAGAGAGAGAGAGCTGATGTAGCCCCCCCCACCCCTACCCTCTTCAACGGCGGGCGGCGAGGTTATGCGTGTAAGAGGCATGGCTGCGAGCGCTCTTTACGACCCGGGGAGGGGGTGTACACACGTATATTGCCAATTGCGCGCTCCTCTTTTCTTCGTGGGAGGTCGTCGGAGGGAGGGAGGGACGCCTGCCGAGAGCCGCTGTGCTGCTATTGCGTGTATAAACTTTGTCGCCGCGTCGTCGCTCCTTTTAGATTTTGCAGAATGAGGCTGAGGGGAGAAAGAGATCCCGGGTTAATCTTACCCGCTCGCTTTGGGGCTATGATGCTTTTCTTTTTTTGAGTGCCTGAGCCCGAGCTCCAGTGTGCCGTTGCGTGTTGCCTGGTTTTCAAAATTCAACTTTCGCCGAGGTGAATAATGGAGCTAAGATTTTACGTACATCGAGACTGGATATGGATGACTCTTTTTTTTGATGGTTTTTCAGATACTGGGACGTTGGTTTTCGACAGTCGACGAATGTTTTACTAAATTATGACTTATGCTATGGATTATTTTTGCAGTTTTAAATGCAAGAAAACTTGTCATCGATAAACGTGATTTATACTAAAAGTGAAAGTACGATTATTTCGTGGTTGTATTTTAGAGCTTAATATATTTCATCGAAATTAAGCGCGGGGTAAGCTAAATCTCGTATTTAATGAAGCGATATAATATTTAGACGAAGGAAAACGATAGCTTTAGAGCTTAAATCGATTTTCTCAATTTTAACTACATTTATTAAAGTAAGTGCTTTTAACTCAAATAAACTTGTTTGTATTAAAAATTTAGCTTTATTTCCACAAGCATTTCAGAATTTCAAAACATTTTGTTTCCAATTAAGTGCAATTCTTTTCAATGCTAAATTAACTAACTGCAATATAGCTTATTCAAACCTAAACTCGCGCTCCGATACACTTTTAATAAATTCCACAAACGCGTATATCCCAACTTGTTTATATCCGGCGCTATCGTTCCCCGCTCGGAAATTCAAAACATCCCGGAATAAAATATCAAAGACCGCAGCGTCCGATCGGCTCGCGGGCGCAAAATCTCGGGGGCCGGCCGCGCGCGCGGCTTCAAAAATTCAGCAAGTACACAAAAAATCAATACCCACCCTCCCTCCCTCCCTCCCTCGTTTAGCGAGAGCTCCGGCTCCGAAAGTTATTAGGTAATGAAAAAAAAAAGCCCAGTCGTAAAAGGGCAGGCCTCCTGTGCCTCCTGACATTTTTCGCGAGCACAGAGCATTGTGCGCAGGTGGCGGCGAGTCGGTGCTGCAATTTCGAGGGACGCCGAGGGAGGGAAGTTATGCCGCGGGTTTACATCGCGCCGCGGGACTTTAATGGCGATGACGCGAGAGAGAGAGAGAGATAGAGAGAGAGAGCCGAGCCCGCTAAGTGGAAAATAGCCTTCGAATTTTCGAAAGCGACCGCGAACGATTCATTTAGCTTTTTACGACTGGATGCGCTTGCTTTGGCTTAAGCTTTTTTTTCGGATATTTTAATGACGTTTTATGATGAATGCGATGCGGAGTCCTTTGGACTATTTTTCTTTCGGTAAATGTCCGCACTGCGAAGAATTTTGATAAAATGAGAATTTGAAAGATTAATTATTGTATCTTTTATAATGTAATGTAAAGTATTAATACAAGGAAAAAAAGCCTGCAAATGCGGAAAAATACAAAAAAAGTTAGTGATAAAAACAGTTATATTGTAGCTATAAGACATTTTAATTCTCTACCAAATGCATTAAAAACTGTTGGAGGTAGTAGAATAACAGTCAAGAAATAGTTAAAGAATTGGATTAAATCCAATATATATAACAATATGTACAAAGTGTTATTACTTAAATAATTATTGTATATAAATAAATATTAAATTAATTGAGAATCTATTGAGGGTTACAGATATATTGGTCAAAATATCAAAATAAATATATTTAAACTAGGCTTATATGACTAACATTGTTAGTAGAATAGTACACTACATATATTTTTAAAACTTATTTAGTACGCAAGATTCTAGGTAGGATAGTTTTAAGTTTTTTTTTTATGTATTATATACCGGACCTGCACTCAGACATTAATTTGTCTATGTAGGATTACATTGTAATTAACTGGTAATATGGTGAAACGAAAATTTGTTTTTACAAAATACTGACTAATAATGAATTATTTATTATTAATTATACTTTTCAATTTATTTTTAATTGTCATTTAACATTTGTAGAAAGATAATACATTTTTATTGCTTTTCAGAGCTCTTTTATTCTCTTTCTCAAGTTTGTTTCAAAAAATGAAGTTACTTATACATTTTAGTTAGTGAATACCGAAGTCCTTAAAAATGCAAACATTAAACAGCGCTTAACCGCTTTAACAAATAAACTTAGTGTATCGAGTATCGATCAAAAACTGAAAACACCGCGGCACTATCGGCAGAATCCCGCAGTTTCCCGTTCGAATGGTCATGTTGATGAATTTTGCATGGAGCCGCGATCAAAGTTTGATCACTAAACTTTGATATAGAAACCGGCAGTCGAACGTAATCGCGGCCCGAGAACATTGTTACATTGCGAGCTTCAAACTCGTAATCGCCAAGCTTATCCATACAAATCTAAATAATTCGCTTCATCGAATTTCGCCTGTATTTTCAGCAAACTACCGATTCGAATTTTCTTCGCCGCAGTAATTAATGCGAGCACGCAGCGCTCTATGGATATTATAATTATGAATATTATTTTACGCGAACAAATTCCTAGCTGGATTTATTAAGTAAAGTAGTTTGTGCAACTGTTACGTTATTATGCAACAATGGAAGCCTGATTTAAATTCAATTTTATGCAAAATTGTTTGCCTAACTGAATTAATTTTCTGCATTTAAACCTGTGTTTATTTAGAGTTATAAGTCAATCAAAGTCAATCGGCGGATTATTCAATCAAACAAAAATAAAGAAAATACGAGTCAAATTCCAAAAATACGAGTATTATTCGAACGATGCAGAGGATAAAAAGTTTTTGAAATTTTTTCAAACTAACATTTTCGTAATATTACTCTCCCCGCACTTCTTCTTTGAAGTGGCCACGTCCGCCATTGCGTATTCCCGCGTTTAATTGTTCAAGCACTCGGCTGCAACAAAAACCACTAAGCCTCTCGGGTCTTCTCCCCGCCGAAGCGCCCGACAAAAGGTCTCTCTGTCTCTGTTTGCAAAATAGAATCCGCTCGAGTCCAAAAATCGGCTGGCCATTCATTTATATCGCACTCAATCGAAATCGATTTTCCCTCCGCTTTAGCAGCGTCCACCACACTCGAGTGGTCATCCACAAGCACGCCGCATATCCTCCCTTTCTCGCTCCGTGCCGGTGCGTAAAAGTAGCCCCGCGCTCCCTCTCTCTCTCGCCGATATTTTACTTTGTCCGTCCGGCGCGTAAGAGGATTATAAGCTTTTCCGCTCTGGCTCTTGAGGGAGGGAGAAAAAGATCGCGCTGCCGAGAATCAGCGAAAAAATAAGGAAACTCGGGCGCGGAAAGCGAGACGCGCCGCGTGGAGAGAGAGAGAGAGAGAGAGAGAAAGAGAGAGAGAAAAAGCTGACCGCCGAAGCCGACGCTTTGAGGCCAAGGATTATACATGCCTCGGGAGGAAAAATTTCATGAGATATTTTATGCGCCGCCGACGGACGGACTGCCTCGGCTATATCGAGGCCGAGTTGCGTTTGTTGCTTTTTCGGATTCGTTTTCGGCTTTTTTAACGCTGGCAATTTGTTAGATTGAGTGATTCGCCTGGCGTTCTAAAATTAAACTAGTCATTTTGAAAGGATATGCACCCTGTGGGAAATTTCGCCATTTTTTTTCTGACCAGTTCACCAATAATTGACCAATTTGTTTTGGTCGACTATTTTCGTCAAATGTTGGTCAAAAACTGATGAAAAATAAATATGATGGATTAATAAGAATGTAAACTAAAATTTTATATTGAAAACGTAAAAATCTTTGAATGTATTATTTAAATTCAAAAGATTGCGGATTAATTAAAAAGTTTAATTAAAATTAAAAAATGTAAATAATGTAATATTATTCAATACATTTATATCATGCAATTTTAAAAAATTGTTTAAACTAAAAATCAGTTTAAGTAGAGAATTCTTTAAAAATAATTGAGTACTATTATTAAATGTTATTATTCACAGATTTTACTATTATTTTCACTTTAGCCAATTTTTGGCTAATTTTGTTGTTTTTAACATGGTTTTTGGTAAAAAATTAGGTCAATTTTAAGAAAATTGGTCAAAAACTGATCGAATAAGTGAAAACTTTCAACAGGATAATAGCGTTTCACATCGTATTTTTGACGAATTTATTCCGTTTATTAATTATGTCTAAGGGGAGAGTTGCTTATTCTGTTCTGCTTTATAATGTTTGTTTCAAATGTTTACTCTTTTAAAAACTAAAACTAGTTAAATAAACGACAAAAACAAACAGACCTTGATGATTTAAGACATATTTGTTGTTGCGTTAAAGTTTCATTTTTATGGATCACGAAATTTAAATTTCTTTACAATCACTCAAAACTTTGTATAGGTTAAATAAATAACATATGAGTTAAACATTTTATATAAATTTAATATAAGAATTTAAGAATTTTTTTATTGGCAAAAACTCATTTATAATTTCTATTTGTTTTATTTGCAGTGATATAGCAAATGTTTAGGTACATTTTAAGCCATTTAACTACATTCGCAGTTTTTTTTAATGCCACTTTTATAAGTACTTTATAATTAAATATTTATCGATAATATTTTCAGTTCTCTACATATTTTTCAGTTCTCTATTCATCGAATCTGATGATGCCCTTCCTAATGATTATTCTGAAGCATTCGTATTAGTATTTATGTATCCCCAAAGTAATTGTTGATATAACATAATTCATGGTGCGAGGAAAATCTTGGTTGCACCTCTTGCAAACTATCGAAAAAGGAAATCAACTTTGAATCTTGCACGGCTTATAACTTTCTGTATTGAAAAGTAATAATCATCCTGAATTTTGTATAGTCCGCAGAAAAACTACACAGAAGACTCACTAAGCCTTCTTTCAAGATGAAAATTTCTGATAAATCAAATGGAATAAAGATGGGACTTGTGCTTTGTCTTTCAAATCTTTAAACACCTGCAAAGTTCTATTTAAAATCTATAGAATTGATCAAGAGATTTGATATCGGTGGTGCATAATAGATCCTGGAGTTATTCCCGGTCAAAAAGTTTCTTTTTAGGGATTTTCTGTATTTATAATGTATTCAATGTAAACATAGTTATAAAATGCTTTAACAGTAGATTTGGTATTTTGTTATGTATATCATTTTTTAATTAAAGTATCGTACTGATTTTGTTTTAAATTATATTGGTTTTAGGATATCAATAACTTCCGAAGATTGTTTTGCAATAGTATACTCAATTTTTGGTTTGCCGTTACCTACCGGTTGAAAAAATTGATAATTTTCATTCTCTGAAGCTCCATATTTTTGTATTTGTATTTGATGTCGTTTATATTAGGACTGAAGAGTTTTTTGCAGGTATTTTGAATTTTTAAAAACAATAAATCAAAAAATTTACTTTAAAAAGTTGCGCTTTCAATATTGGCCATATTTTTAAATAGAATGCCAAACGTGCTTATGAGAATTATATTGATCATTATTATTGTTCATAAAAATTATTTTATTTCGTGAATCACGAAAATAACATTTAATGATCATTGCCTCGAATGAAATTTAATAAAAAAGTTAAAAAAAAACTAACATTTTATTTGAGTGTACAAGGGCTTTGGGAAATCATTCCAGTATATAATGCAAAAAATAATCTATTGGAAACATAACTTATAAGTTTTTCAAGCTATAAAGTCTACGACTCGTAAAATGTTTAAGATTGCATTATTAATCTTTTCTATATTTATAATTTCTACTTATGCTCGAAGTGATGTTACTGATAAGCAAGGGTAAGGTGACTCAATGAAAATAATATATTTGTTCAAAACTTGCCTAATACATAAAAATTATATATTCTTATAAGATGTACTATCAAAAATGTATTTTGCCTTTTGTTAAATATAGTCGATGAATTTTTGCATGAAAATAATTCACAATAAATTTAAAATAATTGTATTTTTTAAATAATTTCTTTAGATCTGAAAAAGAAGACAAGAAAGAGATCGATATATATATACTAGCTATAATGTGGCCTCAAACCGTTTGGTGGTCCATGAAAGAAAACCGTGAAAAGTGGGAAAAAGAAATAACGGATAAATGTACTAATATGAAAGAGAAAAATCCAAAGCCATATATCCATTGGACATTACATGGTTTATGGCCTGAAAACACAAAGTATTTTCTGTCTGATAAGCAAATAAAGGCTCAAATTAAAAAGGCTGGGGATGTTGTCCTCGATTTCACTTCAAATCCTTCATTGCACGCTCAAATGACAGATAAATGGATTAATTTTGAACCTAATATAAATAATGCTGAATTTTGGATATATCAATGGAAAAAACATGGAAAACTTGATCCAAATTTCGTCACTCCGTATAAATATTTTCAAAAGACACTAGAATTATTTTGCGAGCATGACGTTAAAAACATACTACAGCTAGAAGGTATTATTCCTACTATAGTAGATTCAAAGATGATGGAGGATTCTGTAAACAAGCCACCGGAATCTAATTTAATAAAATACCTACATTCTAACATTCGTGAAGTTTTGAAAAAACATTTGAAAGTCGACGTAGTTGTTAATTGTGAAAAAAAGGTTTGACATATTTTATTTATCTACATAAAGTTGTCTATAAAAACTATTCTATCATAATTTACTTTGAATTTTTAGGACAACGTACGTTTTTTAAAAGAAATCTATTTGTGCTTTGACAAACAGTTTATGTTGATTAATTGTAGCAACAAGTATAGTGAAGAAGAGATGACGAAAAGTTGCTTGTCAGACTACGATAAGAAAGCCAATATTCGAACGTATAATGATGACGTGGTTGTCTTATACCCTGAAAGACTTCCACCATGTAAAAAGTAGTTCGAAAAAAACTTTTTTTATGGTTTAGTAAATCTCTAATGTGAATCGAGCTAAGCGACATCGCGGAAATATTTGTTTGTTTATTATAATAAATAAACATATATTTATTTTTATATATAATTTCAAAATTTTATGATTAACTATACAGCCAAAGATTTAATGATAAAATACTTCTTTTTGTAGAAAGATTTTGTTTAATAACAAATTCGATAATAACAGCAAGAAATACAGTCATAGTTCGTCGAATTTTTGTACTTTGTATTTTTTTCCTTAAAAAAATGGCGAATTGAGAGTCGCCGACATCTAGCATTGCGATTGGTTGATAAGCATGAAAAAGCACCAAAAAAATGAAGTGCGAAAAGTTTTGTCTCTAGATTTTTATTTTCAAAAGAGTACAACACCTTATACGTAATTCATCTAATAATTTTTCTAAGATTTTTTATCTATAATTACTGATAATTTGTTAAAATAATTTTACACGTGAGAAATATGACTTTAAGAAGATTCTACAACCTAACTCTATTGGAGCTTGTGATGATAATACGTGTTTGAAACTGTCGCCGAGGACTTTGAGTCTAATTCCTGGATTATTTAATTTAAGAAAATAGAAAATTTGAAATTCAAACCCTGTGGGAAATTTCACCATTTTTTTGGCCAGTTCGCCAATAATTTTTTTTGGCCGAATATTTTGGTCAAATATTGGTCAAAACTGATGAAAAATAAATATAGTGGATTAATAAGAATGTAAACGTTAAAAGAATGAATAAAGAATGTTTTATATTGAAAATGTAAGAATCTTTGAATTTATTATTTAAATTCAAAAGTTTGCGGATTAAAAAATTTAATTAACAACTGAAATTTGTCATTAAAATTAAAAAATATAATTAAATAATGTAATAATTATTCAATACATTTATATCATGCAATTTTAAAAAATTGTTTAAACTAAAAATCAGTTTAAGTAGAGAATTCTTTAAAAATAATTGAGTACTATTAT
>UCOM01004269.1:0-13155 GCA_900474385.1 Ormyrus pomaceus
CCCCCCCGCCCCCCCCCCCCCTTCCCGAAACGATCGAAGAAGATTTTCAGAAGAAACACGCGCAGGTTTGTCGTAAGAATTTCTTGCGCTTTAATTACTTACCGACTTTATCTTCCTGATAGCTTCGCGATAATTTACTCCTCCGATTATGTTATTCCCAATAACGGGCTGTGCGTGCAACTCGATCATCTCGGCAGAGTCGATAGCCTCGAATTACTAACGAGCAAATCGTAAAGAGGGACGTGCCGTTTTTCCCGCCGTTCGATATCGCAATTCACAAAGGAAAATTCACGCCTCGCTTCTTCCCCCTACCTACTTTCCAAGGTGTACACAATTAGAGAGGTAATTGAGATGGCTGGCTGTTGTTAACCATGCACCTTTTTGTCGATAGAGGCCCACGTTAATTAGACGGAAAATTAATTTGCGCCACGTGTTTAAGGGGACACGTTGATAGCTTGAATAGTAGATTGTTTGATTAATACGTTTTAAGATGTAGCGATTATTGATTTTGTTCGTCCCCTAGGCTAATTATTAAAGATTAAAACAAAGCGCGAGCACGCGTTTTTATTGCTCTTGTTTTCGCTCCCAAGAAAATGTGTTTGTAAAACGTGATTCGCGATATGTATTCATTTAAAAAAATAGTGCGGAAAATGCCAGGCTTCTATTTATCATCGGAGGATTGCGCTCTGCAAAGCAAATGATAAACTACGTTGTTTGCTCCAGAAAGCCCGGCAGGAAAATTGTCTACAAAACGAATGAATAATGGATCGCATGATAATTTTGAAGATACACTTTTCAATAACTCTCAAATGAAATAACGTTATTTTGAATAATGGCCGCATTGCCGCCTGCTAACAAGCGGCGAAAATTGAAAAGCGAAATTCGTTAAAAAAGTCGCGAGTAATTAAAACATTAGGACAATGAGGTACGAAATATTTTGTCGCGCGAGCGTAAAACAAAAACAGGAATAATTAAAACTTAATAAACTAGGAAACGACGAGACTCCGACAAAGAGTCGGCTCCGAAAATGTAGGTCGAAGCTCGAAAACAATATATCAGCGCACCGACGGCAGACGGATCCCTCCCTGTTCCGTTCATTTTTGTAATATTTATTTTCCTTTTATTTTTCGCCCCGGTCCGACAGGCGGACGCGCATCGACAAATCATTTCCGCGATTTTTCGACGACGCCGTCATTTCTCGCTCGACGGCGGCGGCGGCGGCGGCGGCGGCTTTTTATTTTTTCATTCCTCACGCGCGCAGGTCACAATTCAAAAGTGGCCGCGGGCGCGCGAAAATTGGCTGCCGTTTATGCGATTTATACCGCGGGCCAACTGATTTATCGCGCACGCGGCGTCGGGGCCGTCGCGCCGAGATTTTCCGGCTTTTTGATTATTTTACCTTGGCAGTTAGCGTCTGTCAGCGATGGAGGTGTTTTTTTTTTTTTTTTATTGACCTTCGCTGGATTTTGCCTTGATTATATTTTGAAAGGGAGAATGGACGGCGACGGCGCGATTTAAAACGGTGACTGATGGGCGGTTGACCGCTGGTAAGCGCGATGATTACGGATGTGCGCCGCTCAAGGACGTCGCTATTTATTTACTGTGAACTTTTGTAATTCCTCATTTGTCTGATAATGATTAATTATCATTTATTTCTGTTTTATTTTTATTAATCGATGATTATCGGCCTTTCTGAACATTTTTTCCGCAATCCGATTTTTGTTTCAAGTATTTTAAAGAATTATACTTTCATTCATATATGAACAACTATACGCGTCTTGGATCTTGAACCAACCAAAATTTTCGAAAATATATTGCAATAGCTCTCCAAAAGAAAGAATGTTCCTTCCCCAAAGGAGAGCTGTCGCAAAAAAGCGCGCGAAACCATAGACAAAACTGAAAATAACCGATCTCAAACTCAGCGAGAAAGAGCGCTGCATGCAGAGTCGATGAACCTCGCTCATACGTACCCACACAGAGGGACCGGAGGCCGGCGTCGCTCTCCTCTCGTGAAAGAGAGCGAGGACATGGCGCGGAGAAATTGGCAAAGGCTTCGACCGAGCCGGACTCCGTCGGGCTGCGCGCCCTCGAGCTTCACCTGTCCCCGGCGTTCGCTGAATAAAATCGTCTCTGCTCGGCTCTTAAATCCCGGAATAAAGTTTTTGCCCCGAAGACGAGTGGCGCCGTGTGCTCGGGGGTACGGTGCGTAGCTGCAATTTTAAGCAGACGCTGTTGGCGGTTATTAGGGGAGGGGTTTCTTTGCCGTCGGTGAAATGCGGAGCGCGTTTTGTAGGACGCCGCAAGAGTCACTGTATTTTCAAGCGCGATGTATAGGAATATGTTAGAGAAGAAAATTTTTGGAACGTTCTGGGTTATGAAAAATCATTTTCAGCGTTTTAAATTATTCGCTTAAAAAAGAGCTGTAAATCTTTGGAAACCAAGTGAGAAGCGCCCTTTCAGTAAGGACATTGCACTTTAATACATTGACTGTTCGTAAATAACAATACCAAGAAATTCTCGGCACACCTTTTCATGATGAAAGCTTTGAAGGAGTATCTCTTAAACTTTTAAATTCAAAGCCATTCTTTCGAAATTCTTCGAATCATTGCTTATACAAGACGGTTCGAGTAGTCTTGGAGTGAAAAAAAAAAACAAAAAAAAAACAAAGAAACATTCTCAGCTATCGGGAACACTTAACGAAGTATATCCAATAACTTAAAGAATTATTGGAGATTTAAAAGTGTTTAAATAAAGATGCAAAAAGTTAACTCATAATTTTGTTACTAAAAAAAAATAATGTATAATAAAACAAATCATTAATATTTCTTTAGATTCTCCCCAACGTAAACCAAAAGCGTTTAGTCGACTCGAAGAAAAGCCCAACATTTTTCCTTCGGCCCTCATTAAACAAAAAGGCCAGAAGTCTCAAACAGCCAAAAACAAAAGTTTCACTTTCAGAAGTGGAAGTACTGCAGCAGCAGCACCGCTGCATCGCTCGCTAAAACCCAAATAAATTCATTACGCAATAGCGCCCTCCCTCTTTCCAACTCCGCCTCCGTCTTTGTTTCCTCATTGTCCCTCAACTCTGTCTTTGTGCGGGCAGCCTCGGCCTGCAAGACGAGGGCAAATAACGGACCGCTCAGAGCCGATTTACGCTGGCAGTCGCCTTATATACGAAAGAGAGAGAGAGAGAGAGAGAGAGAGGCGAGCAACAAAACAAGCGGCGGCGCGCGCGGGCTGCCCCGAAATGGCTGCTCGTTATCGTGCAAGAGAGAAGGAGGAGAAACTTGAGAGCTGGAGATCGCCCTCAGCGGTGCGCAAGCACATAGCCGCTTGTTACCGGCCGTCGCCCCTCTTCGTCAACGGCGCTGTTTTACGGCAAAGGCCCGACGCGAAATGTGTGCCTGCTTTTTTCGCGGCGACGGTTCAACGGCCTACTATTCGGCCGGTCGGGAATTTCGAATGACGCTTTGACATTGTCACCTGAGTGCGAACGGGCTTTTGAATAATGGAGGCAGCATTTTTCGAAGATGCTTTTGCGTTTACTGATGTTTTCTCGTGATTGTTCAGTTTTCAAGACGCGCGACCATTTTTCACTCTTGAGATAAGTTTTTTATAAGAAATTCGAGGTATCTCTTTCTTTCTTTCTTTATAAAGCTTGATAAAACATATACTCTCATCGAAATGATAATCTAGATAAACTCAGTTTTCAAAAAGTTTTTCTGCCTCAAAATTAAGACAATATTTTGCTTCAAGATTTTATAAAAACATTTTATAAAAAATCGAACGTTTATTTTGTAAATATAAATGTTCAATGCTGCCCTCGGACAGCTTTATGACGTTATCAATAATATAATTTTTCCTAATTGAACACTTCCTTTCCTGACAAATTAATAATACACTTTTTGCTTCTTTCAATAGGCGATAATCTGCATCGTGTATGTATAATTAAATGCAACTTTAAATCCTTTTTCCTTATACTTTTTTAATTGAGTACTTAAAGCAAAAATAAGAGAATGTGTCAGAACTTAAAATTCATTATCATAGTAACGACATAAATGAACAGTGAAATAAATTAATAGACGCTTCTATTTCTACATAAATGTAACATATGATTATTTTAAACAGGGTTCGTATTACTCTGGTTTCAAATAAATATTATATTAACTTGAATAAGATTGATATTAACTTGATATTGATTAGTGAAACATTAACTCTTACAATAAAATATTGAAGCAGTTATTACAGGACTCAAATTTCAGTTACCTTTATTTTTATTTTTATTAACATATTTTACAAAACGTCGGTTGTAAATAAAATAAATACGACTAACAATTTAAAATTGCGAGCTTTTGTATTAAATCTTTTTAAAGCTTTATCCAAAAAATTTTTTTATCAATTCAATTTTGAATTCCGTATATTTAAAATAGCGTTACAAACTTTTGTATTTTTTCTGTTTCAGGTACGTAATAAACATGACTAAACTACTAGTAAAAATCTGCTGTCGTAAGTAATGTCATTAGATTTGAGTTGACTTTTTTATAAAGTTTGAAAAAAATTCTATATACTTTGAAAATTCCAACGTCGTCGATCTCCGTGCACTCCGCTAAAGCCAAATAAAACTAATAAAAGGAAACGAGAATAATTTAGCAAAATGAATAGAGACGCCTTGTCGAGTAAGCGTGCAGCACTCACCTAGTCAAGTCCGCAATCGATACGCAAATCAGAAGCAGCCACAATGAGAGTGAACAGAACACGCTTAGCCGAAATCGGTAGGCACTCTTCCGGCCTCGGCAAACGCAATATGAAATCTCGACGAGCCTCGCCTCCGGCGAATATCCGGCCTGGCTCTCCTTCTCCGCTGAAATTACGAGCGGCCCGAGAGGCAGACAGTGCCTCGGCGGAAGTGCCATTAGGCCGCTTGCGCACGTGGTGTGCTTGCGCCCTCCCGTTTCCCTCCTCCCCCCCACCCTCCGTTTTTCGAGAGCAACGGCGAAGAGTCGGTTATGAGTCGACGTGTACACACGCACACACACACGCGCGCGCACAGAGTGTTGCAGGCTTCCAGCGGTTTGCCCCTGCTTTCGAGCGAGTGTCCTTGTATGACGAGCGGCAGGGCCCGAAAGCTCGTTAGCGAGCGCCGCGCTGCATGTACACGGATAATGCCGGCTGGATGGCCTGTCCGCGCCGGTGCTAGATTTTAGATTCTGCATTAGGTATTACCGTGCGAGTGCGAGGCGAGTGCGAGGCCCCACCGGCGACTGACGTTCAGTGGGGATACTTGTGCTCCGCTGCGCCGGGGGATGCAGACCAGTTTTCTCGGTATTTTCGTTAGCGTTTACTTTTTATTGGTGGAAGTCTGATTTAAGCTCGGCGTAGGACGATTGACGGCGATTAAAACAAAACTCGCGAGTAGCTGGATTTTATTTTAATTAACTTAATTATCATAAAGATGGCTAGCTTTCCAATCGATAGCTTTTAAAATTCGTTTCTAACTTGTAATTTGGTTGATAGACACAAATTACTTTTAATTAATTAATTGATAGACACAAATTACTTTTAATTAAATAATATAGCCGAAGTTTAGTGTTCAGTATCTATTGTGTTGGTTACTGACATTACAGTTGCCTAATAAATTTGAAATTTTCTGTAATGAAATTACGTCGCTCAAATATTTCCATAACCTCTACTGTGTTAATATCACTCCAAAATGCCAGACTGGTTAATAGATTCAAGTGTTCTTTTCGCTCGGAAATAATGTAGTCGGCGTCAATATTGAAGGATCAATATGATCCATCGGGACAAACAAATGAACGACGAATTAAACGTTCTAACCAATGATGATAATTAGCTTATTTTCTAATTTTAATGTACGTCCTAAGTTATTAAAGACAAAAAAGTATGTTAATTTTAAATTCAATTTTATGAAAAAGTATGATTAAATGAAATTTTAAAAAGCTTAGTCTGGCATGATTTTGACATATACTACTTACGCGACAAAAATTTCTAATTCCAATTTTCGAAGCGCAGAATTTCCTTTAAACGATAACCGCATTAACGTTCGCAAACATTTTTCCGAGCGCTAAATATTGAAGTGGTCAAAATTATATACATGAGTTACCTTCTGCGCTGCAACAATATTTCGTGTTGCCAATAGTTTCGTAATTATATACAGTGCAGATACATTAGTCATCGAGTGTCCTCCGGTAGTTATCAAATATTAGCTTATCAATGGGCAGATTTATCGCTGATGCGATAAACTTCCACGGATTTATACCGCCTCTACAACAAACATCAGAGGAATTGAGAGAG
Organism: Ormyrus pomaceus; assembly: GCA_900474385.1. Classification (NCBI taxonomy): domain Eukaryota; kingdom Metazoa; phylum Arthropoda; class Insecta; order Hymenoptera; family Ormyridae; genus Ormyrus; species Ormyrus pomaceus. The sequence continues at coordinate 6,313 of UCOM01004269.1, forward strand.
AAAGATAGGGGCAGCGTAACTAATGAAAAAGTAGCATCCGGCAGGACTCGAAATTCGGCTAAATAATATATGGCGATCTTCTGTAAATTTATGCAGCTGCTCTGCTGCAAATGATAAATGTGTCGTTAGATAGAACGGCTTTGCAAGTGGTAATTGAAAAATGCAGCTTTTTGTGCAGTACAGTTTTTAGTGAAACTGATGCTGTCCTGTTAAAAATCCATTATAGTCTTACATCCGCAATGTTCGGGCTTTGACATCGTAAATTTTAACTTAATTCAAAATTGAAAGTCGATAATGTTTTGTAATTATTAAACGATTTTTGAAAGTTGAATTACCTTTTGTGTACCTTTAACGGGGAGCTTGCCAAACTTTGCCAAAAATAATCTGTTTTGTTTGTATAAAATAATGTTAATACTTTTCAGATGTTCAATAATCCTTAACAAATTTAAAGTGGATATTCAAACTGTAAAGTGGAATTTTCTCTTTTTACAAAAAACCAATAAGTGTCAGTTGATATTAAATTGTGAGGAGGATTCTTTAAAAAATATGCTCTACATTTTTACGATCTATAAAACATATTTATAGAACACACTGTGACTTTACATGATATATGTTCATAATAAAATTATCTTCTACACAATTTATTGTAATTGAAACATCAACGCAGAAAATATCGAAATAAGTTTTTACTCGTCCCTTTTTTCTTTCCAAAAGTACGTAAAAACTTTACTGGTTTCAATCAATTTTTTACCTTCAGTTTTTATTTCATATCACACTGGTTGAATAAAAAATGCATTTACATGTACAAAAACCTCTATTTAAGTAACTCGATAAGCAAATAACAATGGTTTCCACCAAGGTTTACAATCACGCCATAAACAGTTGCTTGATTACCACGAACACTCGCCGCATTTGAAACAACACCTAAGAGATTACTAAAACAAACAGTCATCCCGGAGAAAAAGCCCCCTCGAAATTAACATAAGGAACGGCGCAATCCAGCTCGGGGAAAAAAAAAGAAAGAGCCCCGCGAATATCAATCGCAGTCCGTGTCGCTTCGTACGCGTCGCGCATACTCTCGCCTCGTCTCCCGACTTCCACCTTCGCTCGGCGGCGGCGGCGGCGGCGGCGGCGCACGCGAGACAGGCTACTAATGAGGCCAAAAACATCGCGCTCCGTAACGACCGTTCTAAAAACGTAACCGATTGTGATTTAGGGGGACGGCAATGGAGCGGCAGAGACAGAGAAGGATTCCGCGGCCGGCATTGCTGATATGCCCGCGGGATTTTTTGCCTCCCCCTTCCCCTCCTTGTGATAAGTAGCTTCGACTGCTGTTGTTCGCTTGCTTCTGTTGCTGGGCTTTTTGTCGAGTGCCCGGTTGGAATTACAGGTGATTTACGCGATTTCCGCGACTGGACTCTCAGATGTGTTAATGCTGATTGTTTATTTGGGTTGCTTAGTTTTGTTTTTGGTGGATTAATATTGTGCTTAGCTTGTTTTGTAGTTGAAAACGAGAAATTTTTATTATTTTTTGTGATTATCAAATAATTAAATATGTTTGCTCATGAATATTTCAGTGTATGATATTTTAGCTTCTAATATGATTTTCTAATTGTTTTTATTTAATTAAGACATCAATTTTAGCTAAAAAGCGCTTCATTTAAAATACACGTTAAAACCACGGTATCGATGCTTGTGAATTGTTTCCGCTCATAGATTTAAAATGTTTTATGAATATTTGATTTTTTTATTGAATTCCGATATAGTTCATAAAAACGGCAGACCATCCATTAACCATTAATAATGCTTAAGCATTAATTTCTGACCATAAATACTGAAATTAGAATTCATACACGTGTATACTAATGTTCAAATGAAAGCGCACGAAAATTCATGTCCGGTTCGCTCGCGAATTTCGAAAATCCATAATGTAAATTTTTACAATACAGCATAATTATTCATTCTTTATCGCGCTCATTTCGTTTCCAAAGGATACGTACCATCCATAGGAAATTTATCGTCTCGAGCGCGAAAGCGAGTATCGCAGTACTTGTGCATCGATTCGACAGTAAAACAAACCAGCATTAATAATTTTCCAATTTCGCACTCGACGTAACGGCAGAAATAAAATCCCAAGGAGCCAATCTTCACTCTCATTTTCACTCGGGCGCCCTTCGCATTACCGCACGTTGATTTTTCATTAAAACAATAGGGCATAAAAAGGTAGGCGCGTGCATTTACGGGAGAGAGAGAGAAAGAAAGCTCTTACTCAAACGGCACGCCGTTCGATCCGGAGGCACCGCGCCGGCAACATTCCAGGCAGCTATACGCAGAGTGCAGAAGAGGAGAGGAAAAAGCTCGCTACAGCTTTTTCCGCTGGCAAAATTACTTTTCGCTCCGTAGCACACAAATGCAGGCGTAAAGAGGAGAATTCGCGCGCCGGGTATTGTTTCCGGCGTTGCATGCATATAAAAGGCTAATTCGATTCAATTCTCTCGCTCTCTTTCGCGAGAGGGAGAGAGGGAGAAAGAGATCCGGGGAGAAAGTGACTGTCGTGTACGCGCACGTGACGCGCTTAGGCCAAGATTTTCGTCGAGGCGCTGGACTGACCGACATTTCCCAGCCGAGTCAAAAAGCAGCTCTCTCTCTCTCTCTCTCTCTACATCGAACATGAAGAATTCCTTCTCCGGACGAGTGTAAATTTGAAATTCCATTATGTTACTCACGCCCGAAGGGAGGGAAAAGAAGCTTTATATTCCGCCGCGCCGAGAAAATCGAAATCCGGGAAATGGGATGCGGAGTTGATGGCGTAAGGATGCATATATAGAGGGCACGTGCGACTACCTTTTTTCTTCCTTTGTCTCTCCGATGGATGATTGGCGTCTCGATGCCGTATTGACGGGTGTGAATACAGGTGAAATGGGCGCTGAATTTATATGGCTCGTCTTTTCCGAGCTAACTTAATGCGCTGAATTTTCAATGGACCTCGTTAACAATTAAAAGCCTTGATATGATTGACGGTTTCTGAGAATAATTCATGGATGGTATGAAAATTGTTTTATTCATTTAATTAATTTTTGACGACAATTCTCATTATTCTCGTTGGCTGCGAAACACGTATATAATTAAATTTATCTTGCAATATTAAACGGAGAAGCAGTAATAATTTAAATTTACGTGAAGACGATTAAGGAATGTACTGTCAAATGTATTTCACAACGGACGATATTATTTAAGCCCATTCCATATTGGCTCTGAAAATGTAACTTTCTGAATGTGACTTTCATATGTAGGTCAACTGTGAAGGTACGCAGTACGAAAACTATGTAAAAGATTGTTTTCAACGTTCAAATTCAAATTGACAAAGAAAATCTCGTACTCCAAGGTAATATCCAAGTCCGGGATTGGAAAAAATCTACAGAAATTATTTTTCTTCGCGAAGAAAGTTAAAGAACACATTTGAAGTTAGTAAAGTAATATGGTGGTAAAGTTGCACGTTCCTAAGCAGATACACACTGACTATCGTTGACACGAATCTGTCCACACTACCCGTATTATTTATCAAACTTTCCTATACCCATGATTCAAATATATTTTTTAGCTAGTCAAATATATTAATTCCAGATAATTGCTTCAGCAAGTCTTTTACAAACCGTTAAAGAGATTTTTAAAAAATAAACTGAAGGCACGTTAAGCTTCCTTGCACTTCTTCCAACTCGAAAATCCAGGCAGCAAGTCGGCATTAAAAAAATATTTAATGAAAGTCAAAAGCCCATCCGCTTTAAAAGGCACGGCAACGAGAGAAGCTCCTCTGTCGGACGAATCTCGACAAAGAAACTCCTGCAAAGCGTCTTAGCACTCGTTACTCCGTCCCGCAGTCGGCGGCAGCCGGACACAAAACGGGGGAATTGGATTACCCCGAGCAGTGACAAATTAGAATAACTATTAAACTTTCCCTCCCGCGGAACCCTCTTCTTCTCCTCGCGCGTTTAAACAGGGTCAGCGCGCGCAATTAAAATTAGCCGAGAGACGGCTTGCGGAGAGGCCGGCGGAAATTAACGCTCGCGACTGTCAAAGAAATATCGCTCACGCATCTGTTATTAAAGGAGCGAAGTTTACCCTGTCTGTTTCGCGTTTAGGAAGCATGACGCGAGGAGATCATGGATAACGGTGTACGAAAGTTAAAGCGCGACGGTCTGTAACGTAGTTTCTTTTGTAAATCGTCCGATTTAAATAATAACGATTTAAAAAAAAAAAATACCGCAGTATTGTTTGTTTTGAAATGTATTATTAAAAAGTACGAATAAACGCGATAAATCAATGACTTTAAAGAAAAAATGCGCTCGTTGAATGTATAAAAATGGGTATTTGTACATTGATCTGTTTGCGTAAACAAATGGCAAATTAAGTTGTTTGCTAAGTTTAAACTAAAAGTAATTTGTTTCATTCTTTCAAACAAAGTAACGTTTTTGCGTGTATCTTTGGCAATTACAATTTAAATAATTGATCCAGTGCCTCTGTGGCAATCAACGGAGAAAATGAACAAATACTCGAAATTAATTCAGCGAAGACCATCGAAAATTCCATTTTTACGCCACTATCGGTTCTTGGTAATTATTTCATCCAAACTCCATCATACTTCCAAAGTCGACGATCTTTCTAAGCCCTCCGACAGCTTTTTGCCCCGAAGGCCTTGGTTATAATTCATTCGTCTCCTTTATATCTCTTCGTTTCTCTGTAAAAAAGAGAAAGATAGAGCCGCAAGAACGATAGAAAAGTTAAATACAAGACTCGATTAAGTGAATTTCATTATTCATTTTCTTATTTCCAGCCGTCAGGGCTTCTCCCGCCTTTTCCTTTCATCGCCTCCGTCTTTCATCGCCTCGTTGTATCGCGAGATTCGAAAACTTTTATAGATTTTCGAAAAACCGACCGAAGGCCTGGAATTGAATGATTATTCGTTAAAGGTTGGGAGTGAACTTAAAGTTACACGCCAATCGATAGCTGTCGCAAATAAAGATGAATTGTGACGGCGATGAATAATAATAATTTTCTCATTGAAAGCACGTAATCCATTTGCTGAATTGAAATGAAATCTTTTCTGCCGCGCAAATCAGACATGGTACCTTTTATTTCCTTAGAATCCATCGGTGAATGCCGTCTGCAGGCAAACTTTGGAGAGCTTTGTACATATTGGGTTTTGTTGCGAAGAATTTGAAAGGCGCGCGAAACAGTTAAAATAAATTACTAATGGAAACCACAGCAATGCTTTCAGTTCGTTAACACTTCTATAATAAACTGCAATGTGACATTAACTCTTCTCGATGCATCAAATTAACTGGGAAAATCGTGTAAATCCATATTATACAATTTTATAATATAGACATTAAAAGTAATCGTTGGCAGTTTGTTGCCAACTGAAAATCAACAGTGATCAACGATAAATATTAAACAAAACGTAAAAGGTATCCAAATAAACTGGGTTAACCAAGCGTCATTGGCCAAATCCGGCACTTACATATAGACACGAATCGCGTCATTCAGCCGTTGGAATGCAAGACAAAACGTCCGCGTTCACGTACAACAATCCAATTCAGCGGCGCGACGTTAACCAGAATCCCGATCGGTCCGCGGGATGAAAAATTCAGCCCCGGTATATATATGCGAAATCGAAACACGCGGCTCTCTCTCTCTCTCAATTCTATTATTTACCGTCTCGCGGGGGTGACTGACCTTGTCACGTTGCGCAGCCGGTTGGAATCAATAACCTCCCTCTCGCATCGACACCGAGCCTCTCTCTCCCTCTCTCTCTCTTACTACCTATGTATTTGAATTTGTATACGAGCGTAAACGAACGGCTCCGAAAGGATTGTCAATGAAATTTCCAGCTCGAGATTTCCGAGTTGCTAGCCGGCATTGTGCGAGTCTGGCTGGCCGAGGCGTCAGCCGACGGAGAGGCGACGGCGTCTTTCAGGCCTTGTTTCTTTTCAAGTGCCGATGCGAATGCGAGTGTTCAATTGATACGGGTGGGCTCTCGGTTTAATTGAAATTCCTTTATCTTGCGGCTCAATACGCATTGTCGCTGAGAAAAAATAGTCGACGTCTTTTCAATGCGTCAAGTTCGGCAAGGAGGCTTTTCAATGGCTCCAACTTGGGTAAACTCGGAATTATTGGCTTTTGTTTGAGTCGGTTGACAGGGATGAGAGAATCTTTTGCGGCCTTTGTTGGAAATATGATTTGATGAATATGCGACGTTTATTTAATCCGTTTACGATAAAGAAAATAATACCGACCAATTAGTCTTGTCCGGAAAATGTTTATTCAATGTTCAAATAATACTTGACAATGCATTAATTAATTGCAGAAATGCTAAGAAGAATTTATCTGTTAATATCGCTTAATCAATCATTATACGTCCGAATAAACTAATATAAATCCATATGGATTATGCTAACAAATCACGTGTATCAATAATCTTCAGAAAACATTGAAGAGTTTGATTAAAAGTTTTAATAACAAAATGACTAAATATATCAAACTGCGAATCATTTATCCCCTCAATTTTACAAGGAGAGTGTACGACATTTGGGTAATGGATTTTCCAGTAACCTTGGTGTATGTTTTCTAATGTTAAAATGTGAAGGAAGCTGCGTCCGTTCGGCCTAATGCTCGATTTTTCAAAAGTTATGTACTCTTTTAGCGAAAATCTAAGAAAAATCGATTTTTGTTTAATCACTTATAAGTTTTCAACTATTAACGGTACAGTATTCTAACTCTCGGCATTTGAAAGGTGAGATCAAATCTTATCGATTAAAAAAAAGACATACAAAAATTTTTATTTGT
>UCOM01004270.1:0-13160 GCA_900474385.1 Ormyrus pomaceus
AAGGAGAAAGAAATTTGCACTTCATGCAGCACCTCCGTTTGCCTTGCATTAGGCAGGTGAGGGGGAGGTCCTCACCTGATCGGGCGCTACGGTTTTTCGATGACACAGCCTCCTCGAGCGCGCAAGGACAAGCGTCAATGGCCTGTAAGTGCAACTCAACCGCATTCCTATACGCGCGCTTCGGGCTTAATGATTTCGAAACTTAAACTAAATCGGGCTTATGATTATAGGTAAAAAGTAAAAACTTATAGTCATTTAAAATTAATTAAACTTTAGTGAAAAATAAAGAATACGTAACGTAACAATATCATTCATCGGGAATGTAAATTTTGTTGACAATTCTCGAAATTATTTTATTTAATTTTAATTCAAATTTAGCTATTTTCTTTTTCATACTCTTTCTCGCTCTGTACGCGTACCGAGGGGATTGGAGATTGCAGTCCCCACGCAATCTTTAACCCCCCCCCCCGTTACAAGTTCAACGCACGTTGAACTTCTATAATCAAATGTTCGACGTGCTACACTTCGATGTTTGGACTCTCACGGTCCAAAGCTTTGAAGTTTTCGAGTTCAGACACTATTGAACTGACACATATCGATTTTTGATATTTATGAATTAAAACTTTTTGACCTTCTGGTTAAAGGTTCGACATTCTACCCACACTGAGCCATTGCCGATTCTATTATTATTGTTTAAATATATATAATTAGTTTTTATATCTAATATTTATATGAAGCGCTAAAATTAAAAACTATAAAAAGTTTTAATTCATAAATATCAAAAATCGATGTGTGTCAGTTCAATAGTGTCTGAACTTGGGTACTTCAAAGCTTTGATTATAGAAGTTCACACGCGTTGAACTATAGTAATACAAAAGTCGGATGGCGTTCAGCAATTGTTTGAAATGATAAAGTTCAAACATACATTGAACTTTTGTGCTACGTTTTTTGACTCAAGAAAAATCAATTTATGTCCTGATTTAGTCCAACCATACTTTGAACTTCCATATTCCCAAACCTGTAACCCATATTATTCCAAAATTTCTTTCTATGTACCTGTACGCCTTAACCGCGACGGTGTACGAGCGCGCGACGCCTACAATTCCATGCCCCTATTTCCATCGGGTGCTTCGGTTCTGAGCGTGTCCTCGCGCAGCGGCGGAGCCAATTCCGCGCCCCCAGTTTGTATTAGCGTGAGCGCAGCGGCGCTCAACCGGGGCATTAATTTGTAAAAGAGGGAGTTGATAGAATACTTCCCTGTAGCCTCATACAACGTGTTTTATTATTTATTGTACCCTTTTTGCCCCCTAATTTATACTCAGCAACGACTGGAACAGCCACCAAGAACCAGCTGCTAAAAGGCGAGCCCGTACGGGGCGTGCAGCGCGACGTGGAGTAGGTGTCCTCCGTGCAAAATACGGATACAGGTCCGTGCCTCCTCACGGCACGTAACAACACTAATATGATGTCAATTCTAATACGTAAACAGTAGAGCGTATGTTTCACTTCTAATACTGGGCGCCCGCGATGGCCATTTATATATAATTTAAAAAATAATACAGTTTGGTTAAAATTTTAAGAGAGCTATAGTCATGTTTTTCAGAACGTCATCGAAAATAAATCATATCCTTTGTCTAAATTTCTAATCCTTTTACGCGTCTTTCATCATAAATTATCGCTTTAAATAATTTAATTAACATATTGTAAAAACTGAATTTCATTTATTTTAAGTGTATAAAAAAAAATTATTTTACCACTCGTGCAATTGAAAAAAGGCGTTACCACGAATTCTTCTGCTTCGTTGATATTTTTATTACTCGTTTTAATTGCAGCTCTATTATACAAATTATGTTTGATCACGTTTCGGTCACCAAATGTAATTAAGGAATCGCTTATTGATCCGACGTCAAACTGATCAGATTCCAAAGTCTGTTAAATTTTTACAGAAATTACATGAAAGTTTTGTCAACCTATTTTAAAGATTAGTAATATTTCTATCAGAAAGTCTATTTATTTTTCTACCAAGATGATGGTCTAGTCTAAAGTCTCTCTTAGGATCGTAAAACCATTGATCGATACCTCCTATTATATTACCTGCTATAGAAGTTATTTTGAAGAATTGTTAGTACTAGCCGACGCAACATTGGTAAAAAAGACTTAAAAAAGAAATCATGGATTAAATCGGCGTCGAACTTTATTTCCTCGAGTGTAATCGATTTATTAACGAAAATGTGGGCAATTATTAGGGTATTTTTGCGCGACTCTAAATGAGCACAACCACAATAACTCGCGAATCGAAATCGAAATTTTCCCTTTGAAGGGGAAAAGCGAAGGAGCATGTTGGTGTGCGAGCGCTTATGGCCGCTGGCGCATTCACGTCCGCATAGAACGGAGCGCTGGTAGCCAGCCTCCCAACGTTTACGCGCTCGTAAACCGACCCAAAGAAATTTTATTGGGACGTTTATAATTGCGCGTGTACGGAACACGGCGTTGCTGCCATTAAAATACGACGATTTCTGCATTATTTTAAAGTACAAATGCAGAAATAATAGTAAATCAAATCTGTATTACAGATGTATCAGCTGGTTTTTGCAAGATATTCGGTTTAAATAATAAAACGAGGACGAGTGGCGATGTTGATACATCTATCTTAATCGCCTTCTTAAGCAGGCAGCCCTTTTCCAGAGGCCTCTCTTTTTTTTCATCCACATACATCTCCGTTAGAAGCTTATCCCGATGCTCCACTTTTCTTCCTTACAAGCTCGCGTTAACGCTCGCGAACGTTGCAGCAAAAGACACACGGTGTTCTCCCGTCCCTCTTTTCTGCCTCTCTTTCTCCGCTCGGTACACGCATCCGCCGCTAAGCCTGCGGTTAATGGCGCGCAGCATTTTTCTTCGGGTGCCTAGTGCGCGCCGCGGCGGTAGCGGCAGCGGCACTCACTCGCCGTAATTACGCCTTGGCTTCGCGGGTATATATTTTATTCAGGCAACGAATCGATCGTCGCTGACGCGCCGTATCTGTCACTGCCCCGCTCGCTCTCTCTTTCTCTCTCTTCCTCTGCTGTCAACGAAAAACTCCCTGCGAGAGAGAGCGCTATCTGCGAGAGATACATACGACTCGCGCGCCCCCGTGTCGGCTTTGCTCTCTCTTCTCTCGCAGAGCCTCAAGCGCACTCATTTATCCTCCGTTTCGATATAAATTGGACCTCGGCGGCTGCGAGCGCGCGGAGAAAAACGCGCCCCCAAGGACAGAGGAGGTGCCACCTTCGCTGCTAAGGCAACTCTTCTCCTCTTCTTCTTTTAACCTGCCCGCGCAACAAGTAATCGTCAGTCTTTAATATCGCTTTTGCTGCGGGAGGGAAAGCGGAATAATGTAAACTGTGATAGGAGTCACGGAAGAAAAATTGCCTCAGGACCGTTCGGTATTCTTTCAAGAGAAAATCAGTCAAGGTCTTGAGATTTTTTTTACCGTTTCGAAAAGGATGAGGGGGAGGGAAGCAAAACGGGAACAGCCTTCTCGTGGCAAAGAATCGGTCTTACGCAGAAAGCTGTAATTAACTACGATTGAATAATTTTTGCCTTTTGCTTGCTATGGTAGACGTCTTGCAAAAACAAATATTGGCTTTGTAAAGTATACTGTAATTCGCAGGTGATGGTACACTAAAGAAATGAACGTACAATGATTATAAATGACACCGTTTTAGCTGTAAATGTACCCATGACTTATATATCTTTCACTGATGATGACAAGTAATATATAGCAGTAGTTCAACCTATATAGAATTATAAAATTAAATTATATTTTATAATTCTATTTTATCTATACTGTTTTCGTTTAAATATAACTGCAATAGAAGTTTTTATGATACAATGTTTTTATTGTATATACATTAGTCATTTCAAACATAATGTATTATTGTTTTATTGAGGAAAGTTATGTGGCTAATAAAGCTGTTGAACTAAAAATTATTTAAGTTCTTTTAATTGTCTTAAATTTACAAGTAAATTAAAAATTAAGCAAGTGTATTAAATTGCAAATATAAAAAGGGAAAAAATTCAAATGTCGACATTCATTAATTATTCAAGATTTTTGGAGCAGCAAGTTGTCAGAAGGTATATATTTGTTTCATGTTTGAAGATTATAAATTATAGTCTCTCTCTCTCTCTCTCTCTCTCTCTCTTTCTCTTCGAGTACGTCTTATTCCTTTTTTCCCTTTTTTGAAGCACGAAACTTAATAATGAAGTCTCTTCAAAGGGTTGCCTGAACTTCATCTGACGTATATTTAATTTCTTTTAAAAATAAGGCAATCCGATATGACCAAACTATAGCTTTCTATATTTAATGTAATTTCAAGTATAAGTCAGTCAATTTAAAATATTAACTTATTCTAAATGCTATCGATTAGTTATGTTTTCACTCCTCTTTAAGGCGGTCTTATAACATGCTGGTACAAAACTAACTTGAAATAATAATAATATAATAATACATACATACATTTTTTGTACGATGAGCTCAGATCTAGATTTGTGTACTCATTTCAACCAGAGATGTAGCTTTTTTAAGGTTTTGGCTTTGTTCATCTTGAACCGGTTGGTCGATTTACTTCAAACAAAGTTTAAATTGTTTGTAATTTGTGCCACTATTGACCAGAGCTTTGTAAATGAAAGATTTTCAAAAGTTTTTTGGCAATGTTTTAAGCGTATTATAAATTATTTTACAATTCTTCAACCTATAGACATGCAACAAAAAATCAATTTAAACTTTCCTTGAAATCAATCCATCAAGTGATTTTAATAGAAAGATACAATGAAACCAAAAATATTAAAAAGACTACATCTTTAGTTAAAATGCAGACTTGAATTTAAACTCATTTTAGCAGAAATTGAAAAACTATTTTAATTTTATAAAAGTAAATTGTATTTTTAATTTTTTAATTTTTTTGTAATTATAGCAGTCTTGCTGCAAAAATATTCTGCAAGTTCTTGTATAAAATAAAAAACTAAAGACAGAGAATTTTGCGTTGTTTAATTAAAAAATCTAACTTAAAAGTGAGTGTCGATTCGAATTTTGCATTAGGTGAATTAAACAATATGAACAAAATTAGACTGTTCAGAGGTAGATTTTTTGCCTTTCGAATAGCTAGACATAGATATTCTTACGACTTGTACTTGCCAAAAATCAAAACAAAACTGACTGTCGATGCTAGAAGCAGCAAAGCAGAAAACCTACACAGAGAGGTAGTATATTCCTATGTACTACAATAAATTGTATAATGGCTAAACATGACACTACTACGATTTGAAATATCGTTTTGAAAGATCGTTAAACATTTTCGATGAAATTTGAAGTAGAAAGTTGAGGGATGAAGCATGCGTCCGGGTCTGTATTTTGAAAAATATTTAAAATTGGACTCTAAAGCTTCGTGTGCATATTCTTGAACATCTTAGGTCTCGGTTTAAGCAATAAAAAGAGAATAGATTTTTTCGACCTACAAAAGCAGACTCCCTCTTAACCCTTACATGCATCGCGGGATGTTTAACATCCCACCTAGATTATCATCATTTTTATAATATTTCAAGTTTTTCTTTCTCGAATTTGATAATTTTTTTTTTTTTAAATATATGATAATAACAGAAGAGAATTGAAAATGATAAAAAAAGTCGTCAAAATCGAGAAGGAACAACTTGAAATATTCTAAAAATTATGATAATCTAGGTGGCATGTTAAACATCCCGCTGTGCATGTATAAGGGTTAAAATTTTTGTGACTCGGGAGCATTTGAATTTAGTTGGCGTACTAGAATTTCTGAAATTATTTGTGCAAGATGAGCGAAAGGAAAATCAGATTATAAATCACGAGCATAAAGCGACGCATGAAAATTAGAGTAAGTGAAAAACCACAGCGTGGTGCAAGATAGAGAAAGTGGGTGAAAATCAGGGCGGAGAGGTAGCGCGCGGCCCGAGTTCAGCTTGGCTTCCGGCTGTTTGCATGCCTCGAAGCCACTTGTACGTTGCACTCGAGCCGAACTGGAGCATGCACGCGAAAAGTCGAGAGAGCGCGCGGCGCTCCGCTCGATTCCTTCCCCGGCAGGAGCCCTGAAGAGGAGTCGCCCGATGCGATGTGCTAAGGATCAGGACACGCGAGAGCGTTTTGTGCGTGACGGCTAATCGCTGACTTGAATTAATTCGGTGACTGCAAGTGCCTACTGCCGACGTGCATCGCTCCAGCCTCGGCGTATACACGAGAGCTTCTGTGCGGTGCACAAGTCAGATGCGAGCCTCGTGATGCGCCAAAGCGAGTATCTAAGCACTATCGCTAGCGAGCGACGTGCCTCGCCGATTGCGCTTCTTTTACCAGATCAATCAAAACAGAGGAGCTGCATTTCCAGAATGTTAGTTCCAAATAAACCCCTTAAATTTATTATATACTGAATAAAATTCAGAAGAATGAAATGGCTGATAATGCAATTATCATTAATTGTAATAGAATTCGTATTTCTTAATTCGCAATATATATTTTTAACCTCTAAGTACCCTGGTAGAAATCTTAAGCAGTTTTTATCTAATGTATAGCCAGAAATGCGATTTCTGGTTTATTTTTGGCTATTCGCTAGCTAATAATTTTTTATTTTCCTCACACGCTTTTGAAGCAGAAGATGGCTGCTTTTTATTTAGTGATCAATTTTAAATAAATTAATAAATAAGTTTTTATTATTAAAAAAATAGCTTTTTTAAGAGATTAATTTTACCTGCAGAGGGTAACTTTAGCCTTCAATACTACCGCACTGCTTACTAACAGGTGCTTTGCCAGAAATGAGAAAATATAAATCTAATAATTAGCTTAAAGAAATTAGGTAGTGCTTAATATTTTAACCAGCGGGACTGCTTTAATTTCTACCAGGGTAAATATTTTGCTAATGTATAGTGCGTAATACCGAAAAATATTTAACAATGGAGGAGATGAAGGAAAAGAGAGGGCTTTGAGAAACGTGTATATAAATTCGGATTTAGTGACACCGCCAAGCTCGCGTAAAAAGCGAGCGAAAAAGTGCGCACGAAGATAGCTAAAAATTCTCGATCAAATACGTACTATTTTGGTGAATGCGGTGCGAGAGCGCCTGTGGGCTATAGAAAGTCGTTAAATAACGAACGACCGATTCGGCCAGACGGCAAAGCAGTGCACTCGTTCGCACTGCAGGTACCGAAGGCTACTTTCATGTCAGCACCCGTCGATTATAGACTCGATTATTGCTCTCCGCCTTCCGCCTCGCTTACTCTCTCTTTTTGCTCTCATATTTTCCGCACGTCTTTTTCAAGCAGGACCGCCCGGCCCCCCTTCCCTTGAGTGCACCTCGATCGCTAGCAATCAAATGGTTTTTCTTTCCTGTGTAATGTCCTTGTCCAGAATAGCTGGATTTTTATTTCGCCGATTCACTTCTCCTCTCTTTCCATATTGCTTTCATCCGCCCGCTTTTCGGGAATTAACTTTTTATACCCGATCTCCATTAAATTTAAAAAGCCATTCGATCTATTTTTCTCCGCGAGTTATTTAATCGGGATTTATTTATGAACTCGAATGTATTAGTTATATGTCAAAATCCATTCTACGTCTGACGTTGAAATTAATTAGCATGTATTGAAAATCGTTAGGCAGCAATAGACTTTTTATGTGACCCTTTCAAAGTGGTAGGAAGATTACAAACTTTATTTCTTAAAATAATAAAAATATTTTTTATGAGTTTCATGAAATACTATTAATATTGACTATGGCGGTGTACTTACAACTTACGTAAATAAACATTGTAAAAAATAAAAAGCACTAGTAAACATATCAAGTTTATTCAACAAGTTCTTTTTTAATACTAGCCCCGTAGGGTCTTTAACCTAGACGGCAAAATTATCCCAAATGAATTCTTTTTAAGGTTGTATGGTCTATACTGTTTGAATCAAGTCAGTCGAGATGTAAATCATTAGTAATAAATATATTTAAATGTTTTTATCAACTTTTGCTTATAAAATACATAAAAGAGACTTCACTAAATTAGTTAATTAATTAATAAGCTGCCTGAGAACGCCTGGCGATGACTTTGTAGCTTTCTGCTGGAAGATTATTCCTACAAAATTGTCCTTAGAAGATTGTTCTTAGCAGATTGTGATTTTACTTAAATTTTTACACTATTATTGATTAACAAAATAACAGTTTAATGCAATTAAAAAAAACAATCTGCCTAATACTTGCGCAACAAACTGATGAGAACATTGATGATATTCGATATATATCGATCATAAATGTCGCGATTTTGTTCAAAAACTTTGTTAATTATTATTATACCTGTTCTTTCTTATTAAAAAAAACAAAAATGCATAAAATATTAAAATAAGTTAAAACTATTTTTACATTTAAAATAAGTTGAATGTCTCTCCTCTCCGCGCTCATTCGTTAGTTTGGTCACCAATCAAAATTTTTCTATTAATATATTAATAAATATAAACGAATGAGCGCAGAGAGGAGCGATACAGGACCGAACTTGAAACTTGCAAAAGTTAATAAAAACATTTAAATACAGTTATTACTAATGATTGACATCTCGACTGACTTTATTTCAGACTATATAGACCATACAACCTTAAGCAGAATTGTCTTAAAAAGAATTCATTTGGGATAGTTTTGCTGTCTGGGTAATTTATCTCCATTTTTTGCCACGTACAGAAAAATAGTAAATTATTTAAACATAATACTAATGACTCACTAAAATTATGAACAAAAACATCGTTCTCCAATCGGTCACGGAAGCGCTATTTTCTGAGTAATCGGACGAGTTCTGAGCCGCAAGATCTTGCCGTGTAAGGATATCGCCATTATCGTACTAACGTCGATTACTGTTCGCAGAGAGAATCGCGGAAATAGGACCTTAACGGGCGGTACGTGGCTCTTTCCCGGTTAAGTCTCGAAATTCCATTAAACAACGAATAGTCGGGGTTGAAACATTTAGTTAAGAGCTTTTTAAATCTGATTACTTGTATTTCATTAAATAACCCGTGGATCATAATAATCATGTACTCCGAAGCTTTTCTTTTTAATCAAATAATTATTTATAAATTTCATCAAAATAATATCATAATTATAATATTCAGAAGAATTTAATTAAGTGTCTTCTTTTTAATTTTGCTTTTAATAAATTTTCAGACTTATATAATAAACACAAAAAAAACTTAAAGTAATGAATAATTTTCATTTTTAAAATATCAGTCTAAATTCTTTAAAATAAAATTTTATTAAATACTATTTTTATTTATAAATATGAAGATTTTTTTAAGGTTTATTATGTTGCCTTTACAGCTTGTAAATATGATATTGATTTTACATACTTAGTATCATGTAGGGGTTAAGATAATTTATATTCTAGTCAAAATCTTCAATTATCTGCATAACTAATCGAAAGCACATGACTTATTACGATACCCGAAGACTTAAAAAATCATTCTTCTATAGTAACCGCAAGAGAGCAAAAGTCCTGATTTTGAAGGGACGTGTTCTCGCAGCTTTGATACCAAAAGTACCTACGTAAAGAATGATCTCTCGAGAGTCTGCTGCACTTCGAAAGTCATGAGCACCCTTTTGCTCCGCGAGACGCAGAACACGGAATGTAGAAGCATGCATGCCGCTGGGCGATTCTGTGCGGCCGGCTGCTCTCCCCTCTACTTAGCTCGGATGCACTTCGCAACGGTGAAGGGAGAGAGAAAGAGGGGGAGAGAGAAAGAGAAAGAGAGAGAGAGAGAGAGAGAGAGAAATCTGCGCGCTCCGAGAGCTGCTGCCGCCTGTCGGAGAAGCCCGCAACTTCAAATTATTGATGCGAATTTTTTCTTTCCCTTTTTATGCTAAATTCTTCCTCTCAAAATAACTCACTAGACTTTCATTTCATATTTTGTACTTTTTTTAATTAAAAATTTAATAAAGTAATTAAAAAATATAATATATATGTATATGATAATTAATAACTTTTTGATTATAGAAAATCAAAGCATTTCGTATTGAGTTACTCGTATTATATTACTGATTATATTATATTTTAATGCAAGTTACAGTTAGAATGTTATAAAATCTTCAAATTGTCATAAAAAAGTCGCCCTTTAATTTAATTGTTTGGAACTATTAGCGAGTATATCCTTGGACTTGGTCATTTAAAATCAGTAACGCATACCGCCATTCATATTATTTTTTTTTGCCAAAACCCACCCGTTATGAGCATCTTCCCTACTATAATATCATCCTATCTTTTGTTGCAGTCAAAAGGCGCAAGGTCACGTACGGGTCTCATCTTATCATTACTCTGACCCTTACTATATCACTAAAACTTATAGCTTGGATGGGCCTTACTACTCTTATCCTAAATTATCCAAAATTACCATATCTGTGACATTTGAGCTTTGCAAATTTGCTCTAACTACTGTAATTATAATTGTTCTTTAATAAAAGATGAATCTATAACGCAAGCACAAAATTATAAATAATAGCACAAAAGTGTCTATAGATAATATTTTAATTTATGTGCCAATTAAAAAGCTTTGACATAAAATAATTTTTAATAATATATTCATACATATATTTTGTGTGTTTATTAATAAGTTTTTAAACAATTTCTGTGGACATCTTATCGAGCAGAACTCATTAATAATAGAACATTTAATTAAAGTTTAAAAGATTTATTGTACAAAAATTACAAGTCACATGAGTGAATCTTATTCGAATTTTTCAAATAATCATAATGTAAATTAATGTTACAAAATTTCCATTTTTAAATACTTCTAAACATAGTTTTAAAATTTATTGGAGAAATTAAATATTGCTCTTAGAACGTATATGCATACATGTATGTATGTGTATAATTGAGAGTATGACCGAATTATAGGTCGACAAGGAGCTTAGATCCATTAAGGAGCTATATCTATTCAAGACATTGCATCTACACTTAGTATAATGGAGTATCGATCTAGACATTCTAGTGGATTCTGACGAATATATAATACAATAAATAATTTTAAATTAGATATACCTAGTATAAGTTCAGATATATACATATTCGCAAATAAATAATTTTACATAGATATTCCTAGTATAAGTTCAGATATATAAATATTCGCGCGAAAAAGTTCTTTATGACGAAGTAAAAATGATCTTTATTTCTGTCAAAATATAAATCTATAAGCATCGTTAAATTTAAATATAAATTTAAACGTGTGGCTTACAAAATCGCGATTAAACAAATGGTTACCAAAATATGAAGTTCTGCATCAAACATTTGTAAAAGTGCAGAGAAAGTTGATTTCAAAGTGTCAGTACCCATTCACCGTGAAATTTCTCATTAATTATTAGCAGCTTAACTTCTACCTTCGTAGTACATTAATACTGTCCACGTCTCTCTTGATTCCGCCTCTTTTCTCCCTGTCTTCGTTGCAAAATGATACAGAGATAGACATCCGTAAGCCTCAATCTCTCTCCCGTCGCACTATAGCCAACTCGATGTATAATGCAAGGACGAGAAGCATTAGCACGATTGACCTGAGTAGCACGCTAGAACCTTGTCGTTCGCACCTTCATTTTTTATCGGAAAGCAGCCGCATCAGCCTCCCTTATCTTTCTCCCAGGAGTGGCACAAGCCAGACGACAGTGACGAGTTATATAAGCTATGAGCGTCTGATCGAACGCATTTTCGAGGAGCAAGTTTTATTCTTTTAGAGGAGTAGCCCCAAACTTTCTCAACTTTTCATAGTTTGTGACATTCGGTTCACCAATTATCGACACATCTTGCATAAAGCACTATAGTCTCGTTTCTTATCTCTTCTCATATTATTTGCTTTAACAATTAATAATTATAGAATTGAGGGAATATATTAGCTTTTATTGTATAATTCAATGTTTCTTCAGAAAAACCAAAAGTATAGTAAAAATAGGTGTTCCAAACTTACTGATTATAATTAAATTCTGTCGCTAATACCCGAAAAAGAAACTCAATATTAAATAACTAAATAAAAAAAAAGAAAAATGTTTACAATTTGCAATAGTAAAATGTATTTGTTTTATTATTCATATTCAAACAGTTGTTGTAAAATATAACAATAAAAATAGAAGGAAAAGATTTTGAGGCTTTCTTTTATCGTTTATTTTTATTTAATAAACTCGTTTAATCAGGGCTTAACATAGCAAATGAAATAATAAAGGACGGTATGCAAGTTTTTAAAAAATGAACGTATAACAAAATTATGTCCATTTAGATCTGAAGTAATGTTTGAAATTAGCTGCTTGATATAATGTGAAGTTTCTCTAGATGCCCTTTATACAATTTACCGCTGTCACCCTTTTTCGACAGTTTCACTTAGCCCCTCGTTTTCCGGAGTAAAGCTTTAAAAAGTAAAAGACCGAAAACAGCATACGAAGCGGCAGGAATAAAAGACTGCTAGCCGGAGTTGCAAAAACAACTGCGAAGCTAAAAGGTCGACTAAAAGGGGTCGATGCGCGGATAGGGGAACTGCAAAAGTAAGTCTGAAATTCAGTAGCGACGGTGGCGGTTGACAGGTTAGTCAGTGACAAGCTGGCGAACATATTAATAATAAATGCAAACGCCCAACATCAATTCCAGGCTGCCTGCGCTCAGTCGGCCGACTCCGGCTGCTGATGCTTCCACCCTAATGCGTCCGTTCTACGCACCATGCGACCCGCTGATCTAGCCGAGAGCTCTCTGAACCCCTTTACTTAGCTCCGGCCTCCTGGTACCGCTTCTATTTTTCGCATTGTGTGAGCGTGACGGAAGCGTCGGCGATCGAATCAATAAATTAAGCGATTTACTTACCAAGGTCAGAAGTTAGTTTTTGGAATATAGCAAATTTCGTTTCGTAAACTTAAGGGAAGTTCAGTGCTTATATATACGTCAGACAATATTGTAACATGAAAAATTTGAAAATGAAACTCAATTTTTCAAAATAATTGCTTCCTCCTAGACGAAGCATTGTGATAGTAATTTTTGAAGTTGTTCGAGAAAACGGTTATAATTGTATTTTAAGGTGTCAGGAACAAGAATAAATGATTTTTGAAAAATGTCTGTATGGATGTATGTGTGTGTGTGTGTGTGTGTGTGTGTGTGTGTGTGTGTGTATGTATATGC
>UCOM01004271.1:0-13173 GCA_900474385.1 Ormyrus pomaceus
CTTTCAATAACGTACTTTCCACCGGACATCAAGAAAAATAGTATACGGTACACATGACAAAAGTTCAAGGCCCGCCAACTTCACGCAGTGGCGGAACTTCAACTTTCGTCATTTGTACCGTAATATACTATTGTTAGTCGAGTTCTGAGTTCGAAAAATTTTTATCTGCATTCCCAAAAACTTTACAACTTAAAGTCCAGGGCAGGGAAAAACGTAGAGCCTGCTTTCAGCAACAGTCGAAAAGAGCCCGGAAGAAAACAAACAGCAGTAATTTAGTCCAATAATAGAAAGTGGACGGGGTTCGGGAAGAATTGACAAAGAACTAAATTCTCGCAGCGGTGGCAGAGGAAAAAAAGGATAAGCCGGTTAACAAGGGCAAAAAGGTGAGCGGTCGCGAAACAAGCAATTCGCTGACGAGATGAATCTTTGGAAATAAGGCAAAAGCGCCCACAAACCGCGCCGGAAACTTTGCGAGTGGCTTTGGGAATCCTCCCTTCTCGCCAGGCGCGAACAAAACGATTAACGAGCAGCAACGCGCCGCCCATCAGCGCCCGGTTACGACCTCGGGGTGGAACAGTCGCAAATACAGCGAAGACGGAAACTTTTTGAATTTCTCTGACGATTTTTCTGGAATATTTCATTTCTACGCTGCGGAGAAAAAAAGCATAAATTGGCGGAGCTACTGTGGCTCGTGCACGCCGGTGAAAATCTCGCGTAACTGCATCGCAGATTAAGCTCGACTAATGGCATTAATTCGCTAACGCGAAAGGACCGGCTGGTACAGGCAAAGAGCAAGCGAAATTTCACGAGGTTGCGCAACCGCGAGCCGCACTCGTTGCGGTATGTCGTCCTCTCGGCTTCCCCCTCCTTTCCTGCTTCCCTAGCTTCCCTGCTTCCCTCTCGCCGAAAATCCATTTCCATTTTTGACAATAATATATAACGCGCCCTATAATAATTATCAAATTCTTTGCGAGCTGTACTTCCGATAGTACAGCTAACTTTTCTATAACAATGCAAAGCACTTGACTGTTGTGTTGTTTTTTGAATCGCATCGAGTGGAGAGTTGGCAAAGCAAAACTAAAACATCCCAAGCGGGTCAGTGCACTCGTCGAAATTCAGCAAACTCGGCGTCCTCCTTACATCTGCGCCTCTTTCCTAGCAGGCTTCTTAAACAGAAACAAGGAACTAAGAGGCGAGTCACGTCTGGCGGCATGCGCCGTCTCCTCTTTTCTGCAGGAGCAGCGCACCCGAGTCATGTTTCACGTTTGCTGGCAAAGTTAATAACTCAGGAGTAGCGCAACAAAGGATTCCGTGAGTGCCCCCGACGACGTCAGGGAGAATTCGGCCCGCCGCGCTGTCCCGTCTCTCTCTCTCTCTCTCTCCTCATGTAAATGAGTAATAAATGGCACGCGCACCTGCCCTGCACCGTAAAATATGTACAAATCTGTTTGCCCGATGAGTTAATGGAATTTCTTTGGTCTCCACGCGTCTTCTCTTCTTGGGTGCCACTCTGGCATCCAATTGAATTCGGATTGAGTCAAGGCTGATGCCTTGCATTATTGCTCAACAGCAGGGAAACAGGTACAAAGTATCAGAGTTCAAGATCAAACTAATTTATTTAAACGACTTTATTCGATTATAAAATAATGAGGTTAATTCAAATTTAGCATTGCTTGTATTAAGTAGCATGGTTCAGTATTTAATGCAAATTAGCTTATCGATGTTATCGATCAATACATTAATTTTAAAGCAAGTATTGATAATGATCATTTTATAACTTTAGTGTATGTATACGTAAAATAATGATAGAAATGTCGAATAATGTCCATAAATATTGTTTACATAGAGGTATAGAGAAGATTTTTATTTAATTTAATTTTAAATATTAACAAATAATTGTTTTAAATTAATTACCTTATATTTAGAGCGATGTTTGGCTCTAGCAGTAAGGTTCTTGCCTCCCAAGACAAACATAGCTTAGGGCGCGGGTTCGAATCTCCGACATTCAGAAAGTTTCAGGGTAATTATTTTTAGGATTTTCTGCCTGATTTTTCAGTGACGGGGGTGGGGAGTCCATGTACCCGGGTGGTGCTAGAGATTGCACCGAACACATTATGTGCTTTAATGTTTATTACCAAAAGACACCGATGACCCTCGTCACTGATAAGTCTGTCACATATGGCAGCATATAAGCGTTCTATCGTTAATTAGAAAATTATTAAAATTCTCAAATGAATTATGCAAAATACAATAACATAATAATGATATTATAACAATATAATAATAATATATTATTATACGAAACCGCGAAATTTAAATAAAATGAAATATAGCTGTTGTAAATAATCTTGGAATAAATGGATTAATATTTAATTATAAATGATATAAAATAACAGATACTGTCATTCATCAGTCGATGATTTTCGATTCGTGACAAGACGAAATTTCATGAACATTTTATAACATGAATATTTTAAATTTAATAAGCCAGGGCATATAGCAAGTCGTAAACTCGTAAGCTTTTTGTAAAATTTTATTGAAAAATAATATTAAGTCCTTGATACAATTTACATCAATATTAAAAACAATGAATTAATTCCTTTTAAATGCAAGTAATAATTGTAAAAACCTAAAAATTTAAAAATTATATCAAATTCTTTTAAATTAATGATGAAAAAGTATTCATTACTTCATACGTTAAATTTTATTATTTCGAGTCTTTTAAATGCATTCCCTAGTAGATAAATTAATGAGTACATACAAGTACACAGATTTTCAATTATTATAGCGGTATGTCTTGCACGCCCCATATTATTCATTCTCTTAAAATGTTTAACTTAAAGAGTTCCATATATGTATAGTTTTGTTTAATGATTTAGCTAATGATTAATCTCTTAACTCACGAAAGAAGTTTCTTTGTGAACTGCAGCCACGAAACCAGGACATAGACAAAAATAGCTGTTTCGGAAGAAAAACTACTCGATCAAAGCTGCACTTAGAGCATCCAGCTGCTACTAGATCCGCGAAACAATTAACTAACCCGCTGTCGACCTTCGAAACGCGGCAACCACTTTTCCGTCACTTAGCAAAGAATCTCCGGTTATTATAGTGGAAGGAAGGAGCAGTGATCTCCCGCGGCTTCCTTTTGAATCGTGCTCGAGATAGTTCGCTTTTTTCGAGTAATAAACGCTGCTAGTAGCGAGCACTTGGGTGCAACTGTTTTTGTCCTTGGCGACTTGATTCGTTCAGGGCTTCAAAAGTGTTTTATTAATTGCAAACAATAAGTGCTCTTACAGAAATTAGTAAAATAAATTATAACGAGCTTAACTGTAAGAAAACAAATGAATTTAGCCATCTGAATCTGTAAGTTTTCATCAGCAGAAGATCGAAAGGAAAGGGGGGGGGGGGGTGAAGCACGTAGCGCATTTCATTGGAGAGGCTCGTAAAGTATTCGAAAAAAGTTGGGCTCCCTCGCACGATTCGCGTAA
The DNA here is from genome assembly GCA_900474385.1 of Ormyrus pomaceus. Classification (NCBI taxonomy): domain Eukaryota; kingdom Metazoa; phylum Arthropoda; class Insecta; order Hymenoptera; family Ormyridae; genus Ormyrus; species Ormyrus pomaceus. The sequence goes on from UCOM01004271.1 coordinate 3,489, forward strand.
ACAAGCATTCTCTTTCGCTGCCTCTGTTCGAAAACAAGCCGCGCATCCAGGCCGTAAATCATCGCCGCCTAATAAGAAGCAGCCCGCCTGAGCTTTATAAAAATTCTCTGCGCTCGCGCCAATTTGCGATACTTCAACCGAGATTTTTCCCTCCCCGAGGAAGAAATAATACACGAATGTGTGCTCTGCAGCTATATTTCAGCAGAGTCTTTCATTTCGGCCGGAGCGCACGTCGCGTCTTTATTATTTCCCGTTCTGTCTGTTGGAGCGAAAGCCCGGCCTCTTTTTTCTCCGGCTCCGACGTGCTTGTCTTTCACTTCGTTCTCGGTTCTTTCCGTTCTCCGGCCGGCTAGATTGATTCCCCCTTCGATTGGCTCCACCGCTGCTCGATCGACGGAAACGAAACGAAGAAGCGGTACAACAAGAGACGCGCCGCTCTCTTGCTGTGGCCAAAAAATTGAATAACTTTACCGCCTGGGAATAACTGAATGAACTGGATGAAGATCAAAGTGAAATCGAGCAAAGAATCTGCGCACGTTAAACTCTTATTGAGAGTGTTGGTCACGTTATAAATTGAAAATTCGAGAACAAGGGCTTAAGCTCTGTAATAATTGCTGCTGCACTTTACCGCTTTTTCTTCAGCAAAATACAGGCTCAAATTTCATTTAGGCGAGTAAATATTACAGTTGTTAAGTAGAGAAGACAGCACAACATATCCAACGATACGACCTTACGCCTGAACGTAGACGTATTCACTGGCAAGTGGTAAGAAGCAAGCGTGGAAAGGCCAAGCAGATGATCGAGTAAGACTTGCAACCCTTCCCTTCCTGCAGAATGATGAAACGAGGGGAAAACGAAGAAGGCAATTGGAGGAATAGTTATACAAGCGAGAGTATATAGAGAGAGAAAAATGAATAAAAGTGGAGAGAAGATCGACAGGAATAATGGCGAGTGTATCGGCGAGCTTCCACTTGGCTTCCATTATTTTTCATTTGTTTCTCGAACTGCGAGCGCGTGCGCAGTACCGACTCGCTCTGAATTATTCATGCCAGAGGCGCCGGCGCCTCTCTTCTCCCTCGGTTCTTTCTTCTTTTTCATAATGTAATTCACGGGAATCTCCGGTGGATCTTCGCGCGCCGATTTTTATGCCCCGCGCATTCAATCATATGAGAGGAAGATGCACTGCGGTAGATATAGTCCGTCGGTTTCTTCTTGCGTATTACGGGATTACGAGAGGAATATAGCACGATTGAGCTCCTCGGATTGCGCGCGTGAGCAGAGTCTCTCCTACTCTCACGCTCCTTTTCTTTTGTCTTTTACTTTTTTTTCTGTTTACCCTCTTCCTTTCTGCTGCTTGCTAAAAAAATTCGAATGTACTTGAATTGATTTTCTTTCTCTGGGCAAAACAATTTTATTTTTTAGATGAGCATTTTTTATTTTTACTTTATTATGTTGCAATAAATATTATATTTATAAGTTAAACAATTTTTTACGATAGTATGAACTAATTCACTCGTTAGAGCTAGTTTGTTCTTCTTTGTTAAAATATCGATTTCCTTATTTCAATTGAAGTTACCTTGTATCACATGCATTTCCTCTGTTTCAAAAGCTTTATTATTAAAACAACGGTGCTCATTTTATAATGCGGATTCTAATATTAAATCAATGTACATCTGATTGATTTAAATTAAATTGTATATTTTTTTAATATAATAATAAATAAATCGTGGGTATTATGTTACATTCTGTTCTTCTATTCGACTTTACGTAAATATTCTTAATATTATTATAGTTATAATGCAATAATCCTTGGGCAAATAATTGATAATAATAAGATTCATTGATAGTTCACGGATAAAATTAGTTTTATTAGTAGATAAAAGGTTTTCTAAATTTTTTAAAAAAAAGCTTCATAAAACAAAGTTAACTTTTCGTTGAGTAGAAAAAAGCATGTAGCATCTTCATGGAGGGCAGGGCAGCAGCTATTTTTCTTTATATTTTTCAGCTTAGCCATTCCTTCAAGGGCTACGAAATCCCTTATCCTGGGGGCGACGAAATATAAAAAAATACGGAAATGCGCGTACATCCTACTATCCGCTCTCGACTATTCAGGTGAGAAGCGGGGATAAGGGCGAGATCCTTGCCTAAGACCCTGGAAACGATATCGTCCGAAACGAGCGAGGCGCGCGACAGGCGCTGCTATCCCAGACTAATGGGAACGTCGAGAGAGCTTCATATTTTATTTTGCTGCCTCCGCCTAAATGTCAAATTTGCTGAGATAAAATAGAAGACTGAGAAACGGGCAATAACTAAATTAATAAATACGTAATGAAGCTTTAAAAATTAAGATAAAAATTTTTAAAATCATTTAATTTGAATCCTGGAAATCTTGGGCTAAGATTCCATAAATGCCAGGTTCTTGCTTATTTATTATTTTTAGAACCGCTCGATATGTACGTAATTCAATTCTAAGTGATTAAACTGCGCCTCTCAGCTGTGCCAAAGGATAATGAAGCTTCGGCAAAGTAGAGCAAACAATTGGATTTCACTCCACGTATAGAAGCGCGAACGCGCGGCGTAACAATACACAACCACAACACTCGACAATTGCGTATGCATAAAGTCTAATTCAAATGGGCGATGTTCCACTGCTGTCGACTTACCGAATATTCTAGTTCTCGGTATGTCCCACGGCGCTGAAAAATCAGCGATGAAATACGATTCGTCGAGGCAGCAATTGCTTAACCTTTTAAATATTACTGCTTTACTTACGTTCTATTCACTTTTATTTATTATGGAATCGTTAGAAACTCCTTTGCTTTCTCTCACTTTAAAAAGTAAACATGAGAAAATAGCTCGAGTAAATAAATAATCAAAAATAATCCCAGGATGATTCTTTGTTGCAGTAAAAGTTTAAAATGAAAACTCTGGCTCTGACTTATTCAGATTCCTCCACCCCGGACAAGTTTTTTCAGCGCTTGTTTCCATGACGTGCAAAACTTCAGAAGAAACATATAAAATAACTTCCGTAAGTTTAACAAGTGCTTGCCCTAAAAAAGGGGCCGTGTAAAAGATTATTCCGAGGCGCTGATTGCGGGCAGGGCTGTACGGCGGCAGTTTATCACCGCTGAAAACTTCGGCCATAGTTCGGGGAACGAGCGGATACGGGACTTTGAAGTCGCAAGAGTCTCGCATGCCGCAGCTGAGCGCATTCAAGAATCAAACTTGCCCGGCCAAATATTATACTCGGCACTGACTAACTTTACCAGGAATTTCTTCCGCGATACTCCTAGTTTTTCAGCCACAGACGCGGGAATACTTCTCTTCTTCCTAGAATTCTAATACCTGGAAAAATTGCTTGATGTTAATGGTTCTCGCTTTCCTACGCTTGAAAGCTTCTACTTTTTTTCAGAAAATCTCTAGCTAGAAATACATGAGATTACTTGCACTGGAGCTGGTAAGGCCAGGGGAAAAATTCATTTAGAAAATGCCGAGCACCATAAATTATGTATCATTGAAAAACAAAACGAAGCAAGAAGTTTCCGAGTCATAAATCAGATCAGTCGGGCACACAAAACGCAGGCCGAAACGCGTTAATAATTTATAAAAGATCGCGCGACTGCTTTACTGTCCGGTTAAAACTTTTCGATGCGTCCACTTTAAAATATGAATTCCTTTTAGAATGGATTCCGCGCCGACAACGCTATCCAGAAAGTTTTTAGTTTTACGCTCACGTTCTCGTCTGCATTCTCGTTATTCTCCGTATATGCTGTCCTTTATCCTCCTTCTTTTTAGGGCTTCGCATTACTGAACTACTACTTTTCCAGCAATTTATTTCGCTTTTTCCGAAAACACTGAAACTTTAAAGTCGCTAAATTGATTGTAAATTGTTAAAAATCAAATCAAGTAGAATATGTAAACAAATAATCAGACGAGTGTTATAGTTTAATTATAGTTTATATTCGGTAGCTCAAAGCCGTTGCAACTTCATTCCAGGCAAAAGAGTTTAGCATAAACATTGAGGCAACTCATCTCGACCCTCGCAGCGTGCGCTATCTCATCAATTCTTTAATAATTTCCAGCACTTTTCGCACCTCTTGCGCCCGCCTCGAAACTCAGCCGGCGATACAATTCATTATGCATCGTAGGCCGCACTTTCCGCAAAAATGCATCGTCAATCTTCTTAGAAGCCCGTGGCCATTTTAATTACTCTTTTTTTCTCGCGCCTGTACATACAGCCGAGGCGAAACTTGCCTCGGAGCAGCTCCGCGAATTTTAATGTCGTCGCGGAAAAGTTCGCAGGCAAGAAAACTCCTCAGTCGCTCATTGGTCCAAAAGCTCCTGAGCCTTTGAGGCATTTTTTGCTCTTGTTTCGAAAACTTTTTGCTCTTCCAAGTGCGCGACTTTACGAAACAAGTTTCATAATTATTTATTTTTAACGATTTTTTTTTAACATTCAGAGTTTCTGCTGATCGTTAAATTAGTTTCAATTAAAAGTTCAGAAAGATTTAGGTGTACACTAAACTTTTATCTATCGAGTAAGCAAACAAGGAATAAAATTTTGTTTCAATGAATTTGTTAATTAGCTAATGCTTTGCGCAAAGGTAAGAGGCTTAAAAGCAAAGAAAAGTTTTTCCACATTTTCGCTAGAGAACATTTACACGCATAATGCGATGTAAAGCATTATCATTTATTTACCTTTGCTTTCAAAGCTCCCACAAGAATGGAAAATTAACAAAAAAAAAAAAAAAAGTATATATATATGAAAAGCTTTTTATGAAAAGAGTCTATAACGACAGGAACAGATTCATTTTGTGGTAAAATTCTTCTTATTAAGAAATTCCAAGTCAATTTATTAAAAAATAAAACTCACCACTATAACGATAACCGCTATACAATTTTTGTAAGCTTGTTCTAAACTACAAAGTAAATACGACGTGAAAAGATAGAACTTAAAAGGTATATTATTTTTTAGCCGTTGATCAAATTTAAAGTACTCTCACCTCTATGGCGTAAAATTAATGCAGCTTGGAAATTCCATAGTTTGTCAAATGTGCTTTCCTGAAACAAAAAAAATTATTATTAAAAATATTTTTTATGCATTCGTATATTACCATTATTTTATTTTACATTAAAACTAATATTTTTAAAAAAATATGTACTGCAAATGTATAATAGTAAATATTTTACTTCTAAGTATTATGTATAATAATGTTCGAGGAATGAAACGAAAAAGTTTTACTTGCTTCATTTTTTATTCTTTGAGTTACATGGTATTAAAATTTTTGAAAGCATTATTTACTATTTTTCAATCAGAATAATACGTATTGTTTTTCAAAATATTCACGAAACATACTTTTAATAGAACAATAAATTTAATGAAAACGGTTAATTTGTCTTTAAGTTCAGAACCCATTATATAATAATTATATGGATTATGCAAGTAATAAACTAACTATTAGTTTTAATTTTTGAAAATCAGTCGGGCTGTATCAACACTTGACGTAACGAAAATCAGCTGAAAATGTTATCTCTTAAAAAATATTTGTTTTAATAAAAAAGATCGCGGAGCTTTTAGTAGATTAATTAAATATACGTAAGTTGCTATAGCCGTTAATGCGAGACGCATTAAAAGAGGCGCTTAATTTCACTTAGGGTTGGACTTTGTAAATCCGAAAGTACTTTGATAAAACGCCTTTTAAAAACAGTCCATGGGGTATAAAGAGGTTAATTTGAATTTCCCTAACGACGCGAAGAAGAAAGGACGGCTACGCTCCCACCTACTTCCTCAAACTCTTAGTCCGTGAAAAGTCAAAGTCCGCTGCTTCTACATAGAATTCATCGTATTTTAAAAGGGCTTGTAAATTGTATCATAGTTATTATATGAACAGTAATATTTTGTAAAAGAAAAAGAACTTATTATCCCAATGGAAATCTCGCTTTTTAACTGAAAGGTAAATAAGCTGAAACAGCTGATTCGGAGGCAGTTCGAAAAATCATGATCACAAAAAAGCTCGAAGCAAGTACGTTCCTAAAAAGCTCCGAAAACCATAGCAAAACCGCCCATTCATATGTGCAAGAGGCTTATTTTCGAGCGCTTTAAATCATGGATTATTAAGCGCAAAGCGAGAAAGAGTGGCGCATAAAAGGGCTACGCTTACCATTGTCGCTTTCATATTTCTGGCATGAAGGTTAGCCTCGTTTAAGTGACTGCCTTAGCCTCTCTACAGTTCTATTTCTGGCACTTTAACTTTTCGCGCAGCTACCGCAGTTATGCTAAGCGTGGAAAGCAACGCTTAGTCTTGTCGGAAAATAAACCAAAATGATTGAGGTGTATTTGTATGGAAATGCAATCGAGCGCCTTTACTACGAAAAGGTATAATAAAATTTTGACTGCATCGTCGACGCTTTTAGAAAAGGGCGAAAAATCGAATTGCAGAAAACTCGGAGAAAGGAAGAGACGCGCGCCTTGTTTTATTGGTTCGTTATACCAGTCACCGATGCGTTTCTCTGCGATGTGTGCGAGAAGCGAGCGGGACGATACAAACTAATATTTTGACAATCCTTTAACAGATGCTTAAATCGTTCATAATTTTCTTTAGCCAATAGCGAATAGTTTTTGCATTAAAAAATCCAGTAATGATTAATTAGCAAAAATTTTAATCACGAAGTAAATCTTTAAGAATGAAATAAAATAATAAGTTAATTAAAAAATCAGCTTAAAAAGCGGAGAAAAATAGGCGACAGGTAGGGAGGCATGCTGAAAGGGGTTAAAGCACAGTGTTGTTTTTCTCTCTTTTTGTCCCTCTCCACGCTCCCGTAACGATTTTATGAGAGAGGAGGCGCAGGAGCGTGTAATTCGTTTCTGTATTTTCCATGCAAATTAACGTAATTCTCTCTCCCACTCTCTCTCTCTCTCTCTCTCTACCCCTGTGTCCTCGCAGCACCAAGTCTTGTTTTCCCTTTGCGCTCTTATTTTCGGAGCGTTAGAATTGCGTTACGGGCTTATGAAAGTTTATCGTACGGCAACTTTTACGGGGAGAGGGCATTGATTAAAATATTATTTTTCACGCGCCCCTTAATTGTTTTATTCTGCCTTTTAAACTTGCTCCCCGTGCAACGGTCTAATTTAAAGATTATACATTTTCATAATCAACGGCATTAAAGAAGCACTCGGCTTTTATTCCTCCAGACTTTGTTTTAACGAATTTCAGCAAAGCTTTTCAAATTTTACACAAACATTTTGAAAAGCAGTTTTTCATCCGTTTTACGAGCAGGCCCTAATCCAAGCAGGATTCATTAACCATAAAAAGATGCCGGGCAACTCGAACGGATCCCAAGCCGAAACTCGTTTAGCCCTTGGCGGGAGAAAGGACGAGCGCAGTTTTGAGGCTGCACGCGGCGCGCCATTGAAATGGAATTGCGCAACGTCGAGAGCAACGAGGGGAATCGCGTTAGCCTTTGCTCCCTGGTGCAAAAAATGACGCACAAGGCGCGCATTCGCGAAATTGCTGGAAACGACGTTACGGCCGCCGCCGCGCAGATGGACGAAAGCTTGTTTTCCATCAGCCCCGACGCCCCGAACTTGAGCGCTGCTTTATTTCACCTTCCATTTAGGACTTTTCGTTACTTCCTGCTTTTTCGAATTTTAAAGGGAATTCATTTAATTATTGGAAAATAATTTTACGTGCAGTAGAGCACACTTTGACCAACCTGACTGAGTAGTCAATCTTGAAAAACGCCAAGCTGATGAAAAGCCTTGCTTCAAGCTGCGTGTTACACAATTACGGGCGCGAAGCAGAAGTAATTAATTGAAACGGCAATCAATTTGCGCATGACGCGACATTAAATTTCGCGCGCTCTTGACAACGCTATTTGTCTAAACATCGCGTTCGCGTTAAACTTTGCCCCCGCTATTTACATTGAATTCGGGCAACCTTGAAACTAGGCTACAATTTCGGGATTACGGCGGAAACTCCATTGAATTTGGTCCATAGCACCTTTTGACTAATCATAAAGCGACCCGGGATTCGCTGCTGCGCAACGCAAATTTTACCGGTCTTTGGTTTGAGTTTCTATATAGCTAAGCTGCTCAAATGGACTTTCCAGATATTTTCCTTCGCAGCGTATTTACATTGATTGCTGTCAGGAGCTTGAATCTGATTTTCTGTAAAACCCTTGTAAACTTTGCCAAAATCTACCAAATTTCAGTTGCAGTTTCAACCTTGGGAAAAAATCTAGCGAGTACCTACTAGGTTAAAGATGAGCGAGAAAATGTTCTAACAACATTTTTCCTGCGGCAGCAAGTACATGTACAGAGAGGGCGAGTCAATCGAAGAAACTGCCGAGCGAGCAAACTTGCCGTTCGCAAGACCGACAAAAGGAAATTAAGGAAAGCTCGCTTTCGTAAGAAAGTCTGGGCCGCGAAAAGAATGGGAAGGGAATCGAAGCGAGTGCCCGAGAAGAACTCGAAAGAGTAAACGCTCTGTACACGGAAGTTTAAATAGAACAACGTTGCCGCGCAAAAAGTCGAAAAAGACTCGCAGCGAGATAAATATAAAAATCGGGCGAACGACCTTAGCGGCCGAGAGCGTCGCACGGCGCTAAGTAATCGTCCATTCAGACGCTCCCTCGCTTCTCCGCTTTTTCTTCTTTCAGGCTATTGTGCTTTCGAGCTTCCCGCGGCGTGCAGGAGGAGATTCCTGACGATTAGCAACCTCCTTTTTCTGCGGCTTCGCGTGTCTTTTACGGCGAGCTTATGATCTGGCTTAAAAGAAGCAGACAACGCGTTATTGTACTTTCCCCATTGGCGATGATTAGAGCTGCGCAAAATGGCAAGATGGGAAATTTACTCGAGCTGTCGGCGACGGCGATACTCAAGTATCGAAAAACGCAAGTCTCAAGCGCAATTAAAGTGGGCGCGGACTCGAGCGGAAGGAAAGCATCGCACACGTGCATTTTCCGGCTCGACGGACCGCTTCCTCTTATCAAGATTTCCGCTGAGTCGAACCACTAGAGATTCGCCCAGGCGGGATCCTCAAGACTACTGCCCGTTGTTTACTCGTTAGCGGTTATCGGCCGAGAGTCGAACTTCACCCCGACGGACGTTAAACAGACGCCGTCTGGAATACTAACGATCTCGACGTTTAATATATGTACTTCGATGCCGAGCAACTTTCGACAACTTGCCGCTTTATAACTCGCTCGTTAGTTCCATCATCATTTTCAGAAAAGCCCCAAACTTTTTCAGCCCTTTCAGCACCGAAAGGGAAGGTAATGGCGCGGATTTTTATAAACGAGTATGAAAACAACAGAACGGGAGGGCATTTTTAAAGGAACATTTTGAGGACTCTGCACTTTTAGGCTTCGAGAGGAGTTTTATGAAATTCGAAGCTTTTTTATAATATCAATCGTCAATTAAACTTACAATTTTCTTTTAAAATCAAACAGTTTATTACATTGCTACGCTGAGAAAAGTTCTTGCTAAAAATTACTATTTTTAATTGTAATGCCCGGACATACTCGAATTATGACAAATTTTATTATATATGATTAGAAAAAATTACTATTTTATATTGTAAAAATTAGAAGCATAAATTTTACTACAAAAAATAGTAAAAATTTCTCACAATATTAGTACTTTCTGCGCAAGTCAGGGGGCCCTCGTACCTGCGTTGAGGTTAGG
>UCOM01004272.1:0-13150 GCA_900474385.1 Ormyrus pomaceus
GCAATAAAGAATATCCACAACATAAGAGATCGGTTAAACCTTCATTTACTATACAAAGTTTTTTGGGAAGGGATGATGCGTATATTATAAAAACTGCAAGGTTGATACATTTATATAGTTGAAACCATATTATGTATAATGTTATAAAAAGTGTATATAATAAAATATATTATCAATAGGCAAGCTCATTTAAAATTAGTGAAATCATCTAACGAGCTATGCAATTTATACGGATTGCAATTACTTTTTTCATTTCTTGTTGCATTTACTATGATAATACTCAATCTATATAATACTTACGAACTTGCAATCGATATTCGAATAACAGAGTTTAGAAAAAGCCAAAAAGCACTTCTAATTGCAATTGCGATGGTAATATATCATTCAGTGAAAATTATCGTTTCGTGTATAATTTGTACGAAATGCATGCAAAACGTAAGTTACCAAAAATGATAAATGTTAATAAAATTTCAAGCACGCAATCATTAGGTCCTAATATCAATATTCATATTTGAGAATCGAGTTATATTCTTATTTTAGTCCATAAGATCTGGAGATATAATAAATGAACTTTACGATGAACCGTTGATCAATAACGAGAGTCGATTTGAGGTAAAAAATTTTGATACTCATAAATCTTATTATTACAAAGTTTATACAATATACATTTTATCAATCTTTATCAAATTAGATTCGAACTTTTAATACACAATTGATACAAAAACGATTGCAATTTTCTGTTTGTGGATTTGTGCAGGTGGACGTTAGATTAGTACAAACGGTAACTACTTTTTTTCCAATTCATGTAGAAATAGTTTTTTTGACCTTGCGGGCGCAAAATTCGATTTTGTGCTATTTTGCGCTCTTGGCACACAATGCACTACGTTAATAAGAAACAATTTTTTTAGATGACATCTTCAATTGTAACCTATCTACTGATCCTGATTACACTTAAGGAGATGTCTCATAAATCAGTTTTCAAAAATCATCCTGACCTTGCAAACGTTTTTAAAAATCTGACTAATTAATTAATTTTATGTGTATAACTGAAAAAATATGACTTTTATCGAAATATGATAATAATATACTTGCTTAAATATTGTTTTTTATTCCTTATATCCTTTTGTATCCTTTCAAGATGCATAGTGCTATAAACATGATTGTAATTTTGCATATTATACAAAACGTATCTAATTTAAAATATGATCTTTGAGGTATTAGGCAGATTTTAGATAAAATAATGAATAAATAAACATCCTAATATGTTTAAGAAAAAATTTTAAAACCAAAATGAAACTTTAAAGAACGGCGTAAATTTTGTAAAGCGATATAGTCAACAATAACCATTGCGCTTCCCAACAATTTCATAATAATAACAAATCATTTTGCCGATCCTAACAAGCCGCCTCATTTCTAAAGAATATTGATTAAATAAAAATGATGAACCCGCGAACAAAGCATAATTAACACCCCCAGTGAAAAACGAATCAGCATATTGTTTTTCATTCTACACTCGTGCAGTTCTCGCGATAATATCTGCTAGCTTTCATATCTCGGCGGGCCCATCAAAAGCGCGCGCATCCATCCACCCCCAAGGTATCGCAGACAGGCATCTCACGCGAGCTTTGTCAGGAGGCTCTTGTTTTCATACCGCTAAGCTCTGTTACGTGTTTGCGTAAAATAAGCCTTTGTTTACTGCGCAGAGTGATAAAGAATCTTTTGAATAATTAAGAGGTTGAAAAGAGTTTTTTTGGGAGTTTTAGCGGAAAGAAAGTGCTTACGGGAAAATGACTGATCCGAAGATCGTAGTGAGGCCAATGCTTCCTATTTATATAGCTAACTGGGTGCTTGGTTTGGGAATCATTGAATATCCTTTGGGGAATCCGCATCCGATAAAAAGCTATTTTTATTGCACCTTTTGCTTTGTGAGTTATCTGGCAATCTGCACGGTGGCTTATATCAACGTAAAAACTGTTTTTCCCGTTCCTCAAAGCGTTGCGGTGACAATAAAAATTTTCTTCTTCTCGCATATGTTACTCACCGTCACTATTCTTATTCTAAGAATTTATCACTACAAGGTGAGTAATTTTATTGATTAAAAGCATAGCATGGTATGTTAATTTATTGTTTTATAGGAATTAAGCAGTTGCATTTCAAGGACTGTATTTATAGATAATTTGTTGGAAAAAATTGGGATTAGGAAAAACTACACGAAAATGCTGATGACTCAAATAGGAAGACTCCTATTCAGTTTAACGATCACGTTATCGATGATAGCCATTCTCTCGATATCAGTCTTGACAGCAAAGGTATCATTATCAATGAAAGTTTTATGGTCAATAGCCATGTCTTATCCTATCCTCCTGATGTTTGTCGCCGATTCAACTTTCACGAACCTTGTATGGAAAGTACCATTTGGTCGGTTTTCTCATTCACTGTTTTAAAAGTTTATTTATGCTGGTATTTTTATCCACAGCTCTCTACAATACAGATTTTTACTATTAAACGAATTGTTGAAAAGTATGCTGACTAGTTCTATTGATGCGCCACAGCATAAAAGAGTTTCGAATATTGTAAGAACTGTTGAGGGATCTTCGAAATGTCCTAGTTATTTTATCGACAATGAGCCAAAAAATCACGCCGGCACTATTAAAATGGCTAAGTAACGTTCCTTGGGTTTTTGTAGAACGCTTATTTTCTGCAGAAGTGTAGATGAGATATAGTATTTATTTCTTTCCATCTGTAGGAAATGGTTTGATGAATTTTTTACTCTGTTATAAAATTAGAATCAATCCTACTCACCCTTCAAACCTAATTGAAACCTACTTAATTAAATATTGATAGATAATTCTAGTGTATAACGACGAAACAGCAGTTTATCAATTTTTGATTAATTCATTTTCATCACACAAATGTCCGTTACAATGTTTTAATTTTTGAATTAATAAAAATTATATACTCCGATAACTCAAAAATAATGATCTGACTAAAATTCGTTTAATAAGCTAATTTATTTGATATCATAATAAGTTTTTTAGATTCTCGATAATCATCAAAAGAGTTTTTTTATAGAAATAAACGACATAAATATTTAAATCTTTTCTTTATCTTAATTATGAAAGAAAATTGAAATGTTTCTCTCTCAAAGAAATATTTAAATTTAAATTTGAATTTATTTAGAAATTCAAAATTTAACTTCAATGAAAATAAATATCTTTGTTTTACAACCAATAGATTAAAACATTTAATTAAAGGTAAATATTAATATTTTTTTAGACAAATTCATCTGTTTTTAGTCGAAGTGTGTCAGGAAGTTGACTCTATTTTTGGAGTGCAAATTTTTTTATCGATCGCAGTAGCATTTGCGGTAATAACAGGAAATATATACATTATTCATGTATTACTTGTGGACGTCAAAGTATCACTCAAACTCATCTATAATACACTAATAGCTGCGGCAACTATGATTATTTATCATTCAGTGAAAATGATTGTTTTCAGTTCAATTTGCAGTTGTTGCATAGAGGAGGTAAGAAAGCTTTTTACTTTCTGCTTTTTTTGATAATATAAAATGTAATATCGCATTATTGCGTTTTAGTCCATAAAAACAGGAGATTTTATTAATGAATTTTACGATGATCCTACCATCAATGACGAAATTCAAACTGAAGTAAGTTTCCAATATAAAAATGGTACCTGCTTTCGATATATATAAGCTGTGAACTGAATTTTTTTATTTTTATATTTTAGATTCGAGATTTTAATATTCAACTTATACAAAAGCCGCTAAGATTCACAGCTTTTGGATTCATCAATATCGATTTCACCTTGCTACAAGGGGTAAAATTGGTTAAAAAATTTATATAATTCTTTAAAGTTAATTTTAAATAAAACAAAATTTGTTTTGTAGATGGTAGCTTCAATAACGACCTACTTAATGATTTTGATACAACTGGGAACAACTCCCTATGAAATTGATTACTTTCATGATGATGATTCAACAAAAATATTGTATAATCGTACACTATTTGATGTTACGTAGTTTAAATAGATTCTTATCAAAACTTAAAAAAAATTGTTATAATATATGCAGATGGTGCATATAATTTTTTACTTGTACAAAGGCGATAATGTATATTATGCATTTTGCAAAATTGAAAATATCAAGTAAATAGTAAAATTCGATAATTAATAAATGATATTTTAATGCAATTAAAATATAATTCGCCAATAATGCATCAAATTTAAAAATAAAATATTTAAAGTCAATAAGTAACGTATATAATTTTCAGGTTTATTCTAAGTTATTTTTTGTATTAATTTCGATAAATTTAAACTATTCTCGTAAAAAGCATTTATAATGGAAAAAATACAAAAAATTAAATATAACCTACTTCGAAGGGCAATTTTCATTTACTTGAATCGATTTCTTAAAAAATACGACGTAACATAATAAATGTCGTAAAAGTTCATGAACGATAACATCTAATTAAGTAAATGAGATCGTAAAACGTATGTATAAATGCTATAATTATCATAGGACAATGTCTTCCATTATCTTTTCTTACTTTGGAAAGCGCGTAAAGGTAGATATAAACGATCACGACAAAACACGAATGAGTTAATATGAGCAATTACTCGAACTATTTATAATCGTCTCTTTTTGCCTCATGAACTATATGTGATCGTCAACGAAATGACTTAGAGAACATTTCAAGCTTGCTAAACAAAACTGTCGTGGTTTATGATTTATGTTATGGTTTTCTTTAAAGTGATTTAAAAATACTCTTAAAATGGTGGAAATTAAAGGAATATCAAAATGTCACTTGCCTGTGTACACAATAAACTGGATTTTCGGAATGGATGTGATGGAATATCCAACAGGGACGCAATATACAATTATAAGTGTTGCTTACGCATTAATTTACTTAAGTAAAAGATTAATGTATTTCTTATTTAACAATACGAAATTAATTTCTAACAGAAAAATTCATTTAAGCCAATTGTTTATTAGTTCAGGAATTTAGACTATTTATTATATAGCTAAGGCTAGTGCATTCAATATATAATGTATACATCGCGTACGAAAAGCGGATATGTAGAATGTTGCCTATTACTATTTAAAACCACTTTGTAAATTAAATTAAAAACTGATATTGATTGACGAGTATTGACAGTTTTTCAAATACAGCGAATAAATTGGTAATACACTAATTACATTTCACGCGTTTCTTTCAATTATCATAATTGAAAGGTAAATGGAAAGAAGTTTATTATTCTTTCATTTAGAAGAACCTATCAAATCATGCTATTCTGCGATATATGTATATAAGCGAGTTACTTCCAAAGTGCTTTCAAAGTGCTTCGCGTTTCAAATTCACTGTATTTACCTAAATGCAACCAACTATTAACTTTAAGTTTTCTCAAAAGTTAACCGACAAACCCTAGTAAAATACAGTGCAGCAAATATGGAAAGAAAAATATCGAAAATGCTTTTGCCTCTACGCATAATGAGCTGGATTTGCGGAATCGGTATCGTCGAATATCCACTAGGAACTCAACGTCGGGTGACCAGTTTTCTTTTCTCCTCGATGACAGTTGCAACTTATTGTGCAGCAAGTATCCTAGCCTACGATTGCATTGTAATTGGGATTTTAATCCCGGAAGTTGTCATCACAAAGAAAATAATTTACTACTTCAACATTCTGCTCGTCATTACTACTATTGTCCTGGGATGGTTTCAAAATGAGGTAAACGCTCATTACTTTTTTAGAATAAAAAGTTGAAAATTTAACAAAATTCTTTGTAAATCTTGTGCGAAATTTATTTCAAGGGAATGCAGAATTACAGTCTGAAAATCGAGTTTGCAGACAATTTAATGAAGGGCATTGGCGTGCCGAAGTACCAAAAAAAAATGATGAGATCGGAGGTTATTAAGATGGCGAAAAGTTTTACGGTCATTTTGATTACTATAGCCCTTACGATGGAGAACATTTTTGCAACTCACCTGAGCAGTTTAAAATCTTTAGCTGTATTGTGGACAACTACGTTTCCTATTATCAACTTGTTCATTGTGGACTCTATATATCTGTGCTCCATTAGGAAAGTATTCTGCATTGCGCTAATGATTTTGTAAGGATAATAGAGTTAATCACGATTCTGAATTTATTTCGATCGATAGGCTCGTGTGCTACCGATTAAACGTCCTTAACAAACTTTTATGCAATATGTCAACGAGCTCACTCGACAGCCCTCTACACAGAAGAATAACAAAGCGAACGTCAGAGTCTGAGACAAAGATCAGCACTGTGTGTAGGGTTTCGATGAAGCCAATCTTCGTTATGAAAATTGCCAAGTACGCTTTTCTATTTTTTCTTTTCTTGAACTTAAATGCCACCACACTACTCTAATGACCAAATCGGCAGATTCATCCACCTGGAATTGATCAAGGCTTGCCACGACACTGAAAAGACTTACGGGGTTCAAATCCTTTTGTCGATCATAGCAACTCTAGCTGTAGCCACGGCCAGCGCATACCAAAGTTTTTTTATAATAAAGCGAAACCAGCTTCCCCCCGCGGTTGTCGTCAAATTTGTCATGGCATACAACATCTGGGCATTGTATTATGCTATAAATATCACTCAATTTAGTCTAGTTTGCTCCGAGTGTATAAAAACTGTACGTGTAAACAAAGTTTTTGGCATGTTAGCGTGATCTCTGTTGCTTCAAATTTATTGATTTATATAGTATAATTCTTTAATTTATAGTTATTTTTTAGTCCATTAAAACAGGTGATATTATTAATGAACTGTACGACGAACCTTTTATCAATGAAGCAACCCAAGCTGAGGTAAAATATATTATATTGCAAACTGAATATTTTTAAAATTTTTATATTAAACACAATTTACTTATAGATTCGAGATTTTAATGTGCGATTGATACAAACACCCTTAAAATATACGGCTTGTGGTTTTATTAACCTGGATTACAATTTGATTCGAGTGGTAATTTTTTTTGGGTTTATTTTTCTTAAAAACTTTTTTTTCTTAAAAAAATTGTTTTTAAATTAATTCAAATTTTTGTAATTTTCAGATGATTAGTTCAATAACAACCTACCTAATGATTTTAATTCAATTAGGAAATAGTTCTCAACATTCACATAGTTCGTATATGAAAGCTAATGATACAAATAGTACTTCGTAGACTACATTTAAGATAATAATAATAATAAAAATATGATTGTTCTATACAATTGTGATACTGTATATAATTTAAAATCGTTATAAAAAACTAGTACGTACATTTTAATAATTCTGATCTTGACTAAAAATAACTAATTGGCTGCTTATTATACACGTAAAAATAAAATAATTGACTTTTAGACTTTTAGAGATTTAAAATTGAATTGTAGACCATCAAGCAAACAACAATTATATTCTTTAGATATTTTTACACATCAGTTACGTTTACAAATGGATTATTTTTATTAATCAATATATTAATTAAATGAAAGCGTTAATTGCTATATTTCATTAGCTAATTCATGTACGCAATGCAGATTATTTCTTAAAGTAGAGTACATAAATATTTCATAATAATTATTTCATAATCCAATCAACTTAAAACGATCGAACCAGCACGCGACATCACATCGATTCCTTCCAATTAACAAAATTCTCCGCAATGCTAACCGGCGCACAACGACGCTGCAGGATCCGCCGGTAATTATCCATGAATTAACGCATCGGATACTCCGGGCGCTCGGTCGGTTAATTAAGAATTAATTTAGAACCGGCAATTTGCGCGGAGAGCACTTGATCAATTACGCTCGCGCGTGAGTCCCTGATCGGTTATCTCCCCTACGAGCGGAGGCGTCGATCCGTGAAATTCGCCCGTTGTCGCTGAACGACCCCTTCATGCTTAGCGACAGGAAGACTCGTGCAAGTTTCGATGGTTTTGGAATTCGAGGGTTTGGAAGAAAAGTTTTAAATGAAGTGATTTCTGTTAAGGGCACATTTATTTCTTTGATTTGAAAGTGCGTCAATGGAATATTGTTCCTTCCATACAAAAAATAATTGGTTCTAAGAAACCCTTTCATTGTGATAATTAGTCGTTAAAGTGTTTAAAGTGTTGTTATTATTACTGATTCTTCTCATAAAAATTTAGGCGATCAGTCATTTTCTATTTTTTAAGTTTACTGAAATTCAATTTGTACACATCAATTAATTGTAACAAAAAAATATTGATAATATCAACTTTTTTTATTCTTTACTTTATTACCTAAGTCTCCTAGAGGGAAGTTAGTAACCAATCGAACAAAATCCGTGATCCGGAAATAACCCGTGTACTCTCCTAGTCAGTTATGGAGAATTAACCTCTAGAGGGCCGAAAAACTACGATCGTGACTCAACCTTGGTCCGATACAATACCCATGATCAATCCTTGATATTAGATACCTTTTATATTAGTTTTCTGAGGGCGATGTACCCCCTTAAATCCTCTAAAAGGTTAATTGCAGTGTTTTGCATTAAGTAAATTCGATTACAATATTTAATTACAATATATTCTCAGCTTCTCATTCAAAAATTTTAAAATTAGTTGATAATTACTTTTATTTTTGTATTATATATTTACTTTAAGACATCGATAAAATGACTATTAAGTATGACATTGATGTTTTGATATATTTTATTTTTAATTAAATTTCTGCCTCAGTTAAAAACTGATATAGTAGTAGTTACATTTCCATAAGGTTGTATAGAGTTCAAATATGTTACCTGCTGTAAGTTGGTACGGAACTAATGATCGGATACTATAATTATTCTAATCATAATTAATAGTCTTGCTTTTGAAGAACAAAGGTACCAATGACTAAAATACCTATTTTAAATTGAACAATTATATTATTATCAAATCATTGGTAAATTGATAAACGAGGAAGTTAGGAAAGAAATTTGACGATTATTTAGAACAATGTGTGGTGTTCCAGTAAATCATAATTAATTTTTCGTTTTCACTAATTTTTGGCGAATTTTCAACGGCTTCTATCGATCAATAGGATTTATTGAAGATTTATTGAATTACTTAATCAGTTATGCCTCATCAAATTGGACTCAACAGAAGGATTTACTGAAGATTTTGAAAGGACAGAAATTAGAATAATCATGACTGCCTTAATTAGGATCCAAAATCAGCTAGAATTTTTAAGTAAGTAAAGTTTCATAAAAGTTCACTTTTAGTTTTCTTTGCTCAAAGCGTAAAAGAGTAAAATATTCATGTTTTACATTTTGCAAGTGAGTATTTTGATTTTTTGAATAAGTAAACTTGGTAACTTTTAGATTCTTGAAGGGCCGCTAAGTTTTTTGTGAAATAATAGCACAATTTTATCAATTAAAATTGTTTATTAAATCAGCAGTTTATTTATTCAAAAACTCCGAGGCTGTGGAGTATTCATCTCTCTAAATTTTGATAATTTTATAAATTGTTATATTTGCACAGAAACATTTTTCTGTGTGAAAAAAATATTAATTTTGTATCATAAATTTATTATCCAATTATTTACATTACCTCTTTAAAAAAATTGAGAACAGCCTTGATAGAGCAACGATTAATTAAGTAAGTCGGACAATGTCATACAAATTTTGCGGATCTTGCGTAAAACTAACGAAGCGCCCAGTTAGAGTAATTACATTGTCTACGCGCAGTCGCGTACTTGGCTTGTACATCATTATTATAATAATAATTCATATTTTAATAAAAAGACTTGATTCCTGGTACGGCCGCTACTTTATTAATTAAAATTGTGATAGGATATTACGTAGTACGTAGGAAATGTTTGCATTATCAATTGTTAATGACAAATTTATGCAATATCTTAAACATAATGCATTCTTTGAGAGCAAATTATTATATATTTTTTAATTATAAGCCATACGCCGCAAAACCAAAAAGAGCTTTCATATACGTTGTAAATTTCAAAAGTTAATTATTATTCCCAAAAACTTTTGAAAGAATCATTGTGGCCCTGACTAGGCCTTTTAGAAAGCAAAGCGAAAAATTTGCCAATTTTTATATCAATCAACCATTTCATCTCGATAACAAAACCACGTAAAATAGTCTTAATTATTCATTTTAATTTGTATTTTAAATCAGATAAATTTAAGTTAGATACACTTAAAAAACCCAATACACAAATTATTAAACGTTAAAAATTCGATAAATAAAAACAGCTTAAAACCCAATAGCTCGCACTTAAAAAGAAAATAGAATTTTAATGTTCAACGCGTCGAACCGAATTCTCACCGCTCGCGAAAACAATCCACTCTGGGCAAAAAGCTTGCGGAGAGCCATCTTCCTCATTGTCGTCGGAGAGGGCGGCATTAATTGGGAATTAGAGGCGTGAGCCGGCGAGCCACCTGCTACTCGCGCCGGGGAGAATTGATTTATCGTACCCCTGGGGGACTGCCGCGCGACCCCACTGCAGGAATCGACACCGGTTACGATCGACTTTCCCCCCTTTTTGCGCTGCACGTGTACACCTTTGATTCTTTAAGAGCCCGGGCGGCGGCTCTTGTGTTTCTTGGATTTTAAGTTCGAGGTTAGGGCTTTTGCGGGGGTTTCTTGGAAAAAGATAGCTTCTGGAAATTATCAACCGCCTTCTTTGTGATAACCGAATTTTTGGTTAAAACTTATTTGTTTTTATTATTATTGCTTATCATTATACAAATGTAGAGAAAAAGCTGATCTTACATTGAAATTCCATTTTTATACAGTTAATTCTATGTAACAAAATATTGATAATAACATTTTTTAATACTTTTCCTTATTACTTACCTGAGGTTGTAGGAAACTAAACAATAAATCCTTTAGTTAAAATATAACTTATTTCTGTTGAAGAAATTATATATTTAATACATTTCTTAAGATTTTACATTCAAGTTCACGTAAAAAAATTAAATTTTTCAATTTCGTATCAAATACACTTAAACTAATAAATATTCTAGCAACACTACACAAAGAAATCATTAAAACACAATGCGTCAAACGGCAGCTTAAAAACTCGCGCATCACGCCGATCGGCGGCGAAAACTGAAAACAAAACGGTCCATTTTCGAAAATCAAGTGTTGTCCCCGCGCTGGCCGAACAGGCGAGAGGGCGGAGCGCAACATACGGCCCGGATTAGGATCAAGCATGGCAGGGAGGCAACCCGGAGTCGATGTCTCCGTAATCCTCAAACATCGTTTATCATTCGTCGTTTTCCTTTCTTAAGCGCCTGTTTGACGTTTACTGCGAGTTTTTTTACTTCGCTTTGTTTGCTATTTTGGGATGGCTTTTATTAAATGTAAATAGTTTTCGATCTATAAAAGAATCTCTTGCAAGTGAATCTGATGAAATTTGCAGGCTTTGTATGGAGTTTAAATTGTATAGTAATTTTTTAAACATATTTCGGCGTGGTTGTTTGCGTTTACTGTGGCATAATCAATCTGATCTAACTTTCTTGTGAATTTACAGTTTATATTATATAAAATTCTAATTTAAGAAACAGTTTTTATTTTTAGCGTTAAAGTTTATTAATCGTATATGTATTTTTTTAAGTATTAAACAATTCTATGTATTTTAATTATGTGATTTACACTTTAGATAAATAAAGATGTTAAGTTATAATATAAGTGTTTTACAGATTATACAAAAAAACTGCATTCGCGACAAAAATGTCGGAAAGGGATATAACGACAGCTTAAAATTATATCATCTTAAAACACTTATTTCATCAGATAATGTTTTTTAACTATTCTCAATTGTAATTACTATAAAGTTTCTGGAAAATTAAAATATACTTTTACTAAATGTCGATAAAACAGAATTGTGGATTTTTACTAGCTGTTATTAAGATTGCAAGCTGTAAAAATAATGTCAGTTCTTTTAAAAATTTAATAAAATTAATCATTTATTATAAATGTAAACTTATAGACATATCATAACTGATACAATACAATTATTTACATTTGTACAGAGCATGTAATGAAGTTTATATAATTAATGTTTTTTCTTATACTTTAATTTATTTTTAAATTTCTTTGGATTCAATCCATAGGCTTTAAGTCTCTCAGAACTCAAAGAATTAATTTGATCAACTTCCTCTGTTTTTTGTTTATTTTTTAACTTTTTCTTGAATTCCAGTTTTCTTTTCTCTTTTTTGCTTAAAGTTTTCATATCTTTGTTTATATTGTTTTTCTTTTCTGTATTATTTTTTACTTTGTTTTGTTTGCTGCCATTTTCAATGGAAGACTTTTCTACTTTAGTTTTAATATGGTCTATACTTGAAGCTCGTGAATCAGAACTTGCAGTTACTTCGCTAGGAACATTACTTTGAGGTTCACTATTTTGGTGACTCTTCTTCTTTTTCTTCTTTTTCTTTTGCATTGTTTCAGCTTCATTCACTTCTTCCCCAGATTGCTCAAGTTTTCGTTTCTTTTTATTTATCTGTTCAGTTTCTACTGTTAACGGATCTTTCATACCAGACGTTTGCTCTTTATCTTTACCATTAGATTCGGAGATGCTTTCTCCCTTTTTTTTATTTTTTTGTGATTTCTTCATATTCACTTCATTATTCGAAGATTCTTCAACTTTTTGTTTTGATTGCTCGCTTTGTTTGGCCTAAAACAAGTTTATAACAGTATAACCATTAGTGTGCAGATTTATTTCATATATTACCAGTATAGGCTTATTCAAATTAATTTATTGAAGTTCATACCTCTTCATTTTCATTATTTTGCGTTTTCCTTTTCCTTTTACGTTTTTTCTTGGCACCTTCTTCTGAGTTTTGCGAAGTACTTGCAATTGGAGCCTCGTTTTCCTCTTCTTCGGGCGTACTTTGTAAAGAAAATAGATAAATTAACCAAGTTTTTATACTGCTTAATGATAAACATGCATAAATAAAAAAATATTTTTATGCTTACGTGTATAAACTTTTAAGAATCTTTTTTTTCAAAGCCTCATTAGCAGCTTTCTGTTTATACATTTTTACATCGTTAAGTTCTTTATAATCAGGTTTGTGTTGAAGAGCTCGTTTTAAGGAACACCATTTATTTAATTCCTTATCATCAGCCATTAAAATCTATATCAAAACAATTAAATCAGTATTTT
>UCOM01004273.1:0-13140 GCA_900474385.1 Ormyrus pomaceus
AAAATGTAACTTTCCTCAAAATTTCAGCCAAATCGGAGAAGAATGAAAAAAGATACAAGGGTGTCAATTTAGCTATTTTTGAAAAATAGACAACATTCAAATGTTTCCACAGAAGGCAATTTTTATCGAAATGCAACGTGTAAAGAATGAGTTTAAAGCTCTTGGAAAGACGAAAAAAATGAAAGGTGGCACGTTCAAAAATAAATATATATATATCAGAATATTATAAATGCGAAAAAAATCGTAAACTTTTACAGATAAGAAATCACAGAGATGAGCATTAATGGAAACAAATCACCCGTAAAGCATTCCAAAGCAAACGTCAGAGCTGTAAAAGCTGAATAGAAGCAAAATACCAGCTCGAAGATGCTGTCCACGATGTTCACGCTGTACTCCGACTCGAAGGTGACGAGCTGCTGACTTTGATCGGACCTGACGACTAGCACGGAGGTTTCGGTCTTCTCGATCATCTCGACGTCGATCTCCTCCGCGCTCTCTTGGCTCTCATCAATTATGATGAAAGAATCGTCCTCCAGATTCTGTTCGATTTCTGTTACACAATCGATTATCTCTTCCGGCAACATCTCCGTACTTTCGCGCGCCCTCCGCTTACGCTAACCTAACCTGTACGCGTGCGCGCCTACGCGCATGTGTATCTTTTTCTAGGAACGTCACCGACGGTATTTAAAGTTTCGACAAGATATTCTTGCCTTTTTCTTGCTAATGTACACTGGATATCCCTTGTCCTTAACCACTGCAAATTTTGGGCTGGCCACCGGGCGTCTGTTTTCGTAGGACTGCCGCATGAACTCACTTGAACACAACAACTTGACAACTGACGTAGATCTGCGCCGAGCGATTGAAGTGGAGACTTGGAGAGGGCAAGGATACACGGTGCGGTTCATCGCGGGGCTCGCACGAGTGAAAGCCTGTTAGTTTCGTATCACGTGTATGCAAGTTTATATACGTATATATGCGCTGTTTTTTCGTCATTTGTTCATGCCGAAGCACGCGTCTGCAGGTGATTCGAATCGAGAAATTTGGTTACGTAATTTAACGCAAAGTACCCTGTAAAATTCGTTGTTGATTTCGAAGAATATTATAAATTCGAATTTTATTTCAAATAAATCAAATGATTTTGGTGTGCTGTAACGATTTGTTTTAATTAAAGCATTTACAAAAGTTATTTTTAAAGATATATATTAAAACATTTTTAATTATTCATTTTATATAAAATACATATTACTAATTTATAAAAATTAGTTTTATTAAACATTAAAAAGTAAAATTATATTAAAATCAAACTTTTACTGTTCTTTAAACAATTGGGTGAAAATTAAAAATGTATTTAGATTGACAAATTACCTTATAACCTTTAGAAATGAAATGGGTAGAGAAAAAACAGTTAACCCTGAAGCACTTCATGCTTAATTTTCAAGTCGTGTACAAATTGTTAAAAAACTAAGTGTGAAAATTATTTAAATCTTTTTAATGAACCGTGAGGTCGTTTGTTAACTAGGTTTTTATTGGCATTTTAGAATACATCCATTTCGCCATAACACAAATTCAATTTTTACATTACAACGTACATTACATAGATACACATTCCATATATATTTAATCGCACGCTGGCTTTTTGAAATACATGATCAGTACCCTAAGAGCGAGCCTAAGAGAGACGAGGAGAGAACTTCGCAACGCTTAGCATATACGTGTTTACACACTCAATCTTGCCTGGTCGGACTTTATTACAACTTGGTGCCATGAAGGACTTTTTTAAACGATCGCAATTTTTAATCAATTAATTGACATTTATCAATTAATTGATATCTACGACGCAGGCTCGGATAGGAAATACTGACTAAAAACGACTTCCGAAAAAATCGCATTAGTCAGGATTCGAACCCGAGCCCACCGTGAGGTCGTTTTTAAACTAACAGTAAGCAGCGCAATCTACAAATGTTCACCGAAACGCGAACCACCAATAAAACCTAATTACACCCCACTTTCAATTAATAAATCCGTTTATTAGTTCTATTACACAGCGAATTGACGCGATTTCAAAACAATCGGATCTTTGACGTTCCCCTCCCCAAAAACAGAAACAAAAGCAACAAGGGCAGTGCGCGCGAGTCTTTTAAATTTACGTCCGGTTATTTACGCGCGATTTTATGCCCTCGTCGAGAGAACGCCGAGAAACAGTGAGGGCCCTGTAGTTTTTTACGGACGCGTGGAGTTGGCCCCGCGCAGTAAAACCTCGGGAGAGCCGGAAATTCTTCTGCGGACTTCCAGCTCGAATTCTTTTTGGGTCCCGCGGCTCGACTTTTTTCTCTTTTGGGGTTTATTAATAATTTACAGTATTTTTTTCATCTATAGAGGTAGACTGATTCTTATTTTATTATGCTGATTATTCAGTAAATGGCAGTATTAGAATAGTTTTTTTTAATTTTTCCAATTTATTCATAAAAAATTTTAAATTCTTAATTAGAGGAAAAGACTGATTAGATTTTCATTTTAGAGCAACAGAATCTGATTGGAAAAAGAAAATAATTTTGCTTATTTTTTCATAAATTTTAATGATATCAATTATGCTCTCTTTACACTCTCAATTTACCAACCAACGTATCCGTAACTTATCTAATTAAGCCTGAAAAAAAACGAAAACTTTGCTCCCATCTAAGGTTCACCTAACGTAAAACATTACTTGCTTAAGTAAGTGACCCTCGCTAAGATTTCCCCGCGTGTTTCCAAGCGGCATTTTCATCCTGTTATAAAATCGATGTTGCATATAGCCAAGGCGCGGTCTATTTAGGTGGCGACTTTAATGTCCCACGTGCACTTGTACACATTGTTTCGAGAAAAGCGCCTTCGTTCCGCGCACCGCAGCTTCCTTACTTTATTTTCGTCAGCCCCGCGGATGAATGGGAGGCTTAACCGGCGCGCTTTCGCAACTAATATAGTAACTGTGACGCGCTTTCTTGCTTTTATAGTTTTATGACGTGCCTTTTAGTGTTTTATATGTTTTATATGTTTTCAAATATGGGGAGGTAGGAAAATACGGAACTCGGGCTTATTTCGTATTTTATGCAGCTGGTTTGCGTTATTCCTTGTATTCTAATGAATTAAAAGTATAAGTTTCCATGTAAATTCACGAATAATTTATTTTTACCATGTTAATAAATGGCATATTGTTGTTTCGACGATTAATAGCCGAGGTAGTCTTGAAGTCTTAGCAAAATAAGAACGAATCCGTGACGAGAACTGTAAAGCTGAGGATTATCTTAAACTAGTTCGCAAGTTCCTAATGCAACTCTGCTAAGCTTCCCCTTGACGATTAAACTTGGATCTCTCCAACTACTTTATATTTTATTCTTTTCATTTTTCTGACGGCCCATTCATAATAACTTGAAGCATTATTAAATTGAAAATAAAATAGCAGTTAATTTACCCCGAATAATTTTCTTGATTATCTTTAGGGGACAAATTAATATAATATATGTCATAGCAGTGCTTAAAATATAAATATCATATTACTTTGTTGCAGCCTTCTCGTGCCAAGTAGCATCTTGAACAGAAACCTCTTAAATTGATTATGTTTCTTGAAACCTGCAATACGCGTTCTAGTATAATCAAACGTCAGAGATCAACTTTCTTCAATAAATAAATCCCTGCGTTGCCCCTTTTACAAAATTTTATTTAAAAAAAAAAAAAGTATATATAATTTACAGCTGAATTTCAGGAAATAATCCAATAAAAAGGGGCACCCCCGCGTTATTCGCGTTGCAGCGGGCAAATCGGCGCTTGATCCCGAGGAATATCACTCGGCTCCGCCGGAATTAGAACGCCGAGTATTAGAGCCGGACAGCGGCACGCTTGACTGACGGCCAACAGCTGAACGCCTCCCGCCGTCCTTTTTTCTGATACGCCCGAGAGGGCGAGAGTCGTCTTCTTTCCGCCGTTTCGCCGACGGCTGACGGACGATTTTTCTTCGGAGTGCTTCTAGGCTTGTGGGAGGCGAAATTATTTCGGCTCTGGACTCGTTCTGTATATATATGATGAAATGCTTTTGCAGAATTTGAATCGCTCTGCCTTGTTTTCTGCGATTTCGTTTGAATTGCGAGAAATTTTCGAAAAAATTTACATACAAACTCGATCCATTAAACGCGTTTTCAATAAAATCCATTCGATATTTCCCTCTAAATGAAGGCAAACAATTCTAAATAAACAAGATGCACACTCGGTTAATTATTAATTTCTAAAATAACAATATACTTTTACCAATCGATTATTCGTTAAACAAAAAAAAAAAATGCATTCCACCGACGGCGACGCACTCCCCGCTACACCTGATTAAAAAAAATAATCAATAAAAATAGCTCAGATGCCAAAAGGAGCAGAAACTCCCGACATCGCTATCGATCGGTGCGGGTTCGCACGTCGCGTAGGCGTCGTTCTGCCTCGGCGATAGGTCGACCCGAGAGCGGAAAAGCCCCCCACTGCGGAATTTCGCGAGCCGCGGCCGGCTTTCCCATTGGCGGCCGCGGCGGATAACGCGTCCGCCGAGGCCCTTCCTCTTCCTGGCTCCAGGGCGGAGCTTGCCGCGGGCTTCCTCTCGTCTGCACCTCCGGCGCTTTTCTCGGGCGCATGCGCCTCTGGAAATCGACTGCCTTATGGAAAGTCGGGGAGCGCTCTTTTCGCGGGGATTCGGAGGGATATGCGTTTGATCTGCAAGGGCGAGGAATGAAAATGAAAGTTTCGAGGAGAAATGGAGTTTTTTTTAGCAGTTTTGGCAGAAAAATAAAAGATCGTTTTTGGATGATATATAATTGAATTTTATTCAGTACCCTTTAGTTTACTATAAACATCATCGATAGAATAACGATATTTTTTTCTACGATCTGCATATCGCAGCTGGATCTTGACATCAATCTTACCTTATCGCTAGTGAATTCAAGATTCATAATGCCTTTCCCATATCTTTTAGAGAAATAAGAGAAAAATCATGAACACGTCATATAGAAAAATTGCTAAAGTTCCATCGATGACACTAATTTTTATCTTTTTCTCGCTAATTAGATATAATTATAATAATAAACTATTGATCGCTCTAAGTACATTGTTTTTTTTTTCTTCCAACAAGGAATGATCTACTTGTCTTTGCTTAAGCTTATCATCGATTAAGACAACTACATCATTTGTTACGGTGGCTATATATATTATATCCTTCATTGTATGCAGTAATTAATAGAGTTGTAAAGATTGAAGTTTTTTATGCTTCTAATTGTCTGACAACAGAACTAAAACGTTTTCGCGCGAGATTCGCTTAATTAACAACTAAGACCTTAATGCATATATTAATATAAAAATATTTACATACACGCGCCGAATGTGCTCCTCTCGCAAGGCAGATCGAAACATTCAAAACAATATTAAAAATAAGTTAAGCCCGAAGAGAAAGAGTTTTCCAAGTAGACATCAGCCTATAGCAATCCAGCACTTTACCGAAAGCCAACCTGCTAGAAAGCAGCTCGTCTTGAATCTTCGTACCGATAATCCTCGCCGAAACGAGAGCACATCTCGCGGGCGTGTAGAATACTGTCCAACAGTCACATACAGCGCTAATCAACAAAGGAAAAATACAATCGCTTCCCCCCCGCGGGGAAAGCAAGAGTAAAGTAATAAAAGCGCGCAAGTTACGTGAAGTAAAAAAAAATAGAAAGAAAGAGAGAGAGGGAGAGAGAATCTTAGCTCGTGTCCGTCCAGTAATACAATGGTGAGTGAAGGGGGAGGGAAGGGGGACGATGGTTCAGCGTGCGATTGTCAGGTTGCGGCCGAGCAGCGGCTCGAGCTCTCACATGTAGCACTTGGGGCGAGTGCTCTGGAAGTCGACGGGGGAATAGCCGAGAGAGGAGACGCTAGACGGCGTCGTCGAGCTATACATGTTCGAGGCGACGCCCACTGTGCTCACGCTGTTCGGCGAGACGGACGTGTTGCTCGGGTCGTCCTTCATGACTGCAAAGAAAACAGGGATTTTCAGATTTCGGTATAACGTTTCTGCATTGTATTAACTTTAAAGTCAAATTGAATGTTAAATAAAAATGATAGAAGAATGATAATGTGTGCACTCACTATCCGGCCAGTATGAGCACCTGGAGACGGCCTCGGTGACCGAGACGGCGGCTGCGGCGGCGGCGGCGTCGTGCCTCCTGGCGCAGGTGGCGAAGCCCCCGGCGAAGCTGTTGCTGCTCATCGGGGCCGTCGAGCCGCTCGTGCTGCCTGGAACATCGAGATAATTCCCTTGAAAGGCTTCGGCCGGACGTTCGACGCCTAGGCGCCAAGCGGACCGTTCGGGACTGAGGGAGGGATGCGTGGGCTCACCTAACGACGAGCTGATCTGGCTGTAGCCGTTCATCGTCGGGATCTGTACCGGCTGCATCGGCAGCTGCTGCTGTAACTGACGAACGAGCCAAGCTTTAGCTCTTGCTTCGACTTTTTTTTTTATTTTTTCTTTTTATTTAAAGAATCGAGAAAGATCTTTACCTGGCAATGGCTGTACGACGTCAGAGGCTGCTGCTGAAGACCCCAGGGACTGAAAAATCAATGCGCTAAATGAATCTCCCGCCGCCGAAGGCCCTCCGCCTCGTTTCGCGCGAGATACGTACCTGGTGTCGTAGCGGGGGTAGTGGCTGGTGGGCGAGTAGGCGGGCGGCGAGTGCCCGAAGATGTTCCGGGTGTTGCCGAAGTGTACGTGCGACGGCAGGTGATCGCTGAAGATGGTCTTGGCGTAGGGCGCGTTGCGGTTGTAGTGCCGCTTCATGCGCTTGCGCCGCCGCCAGTTGCCGTGCTCGAACATGTCACCTGCCTCGGGATCTGCGGAAGCGGACCGAGAAACGATTATTGCAGCTCCGCGGGAGATGGGAATTCGAGAGAGACTCGTGCCGACTCACGTATCATCCAGTAGTTGCCCTTGCGCTCGCCGCCTCCCTCCCTGGCCACCTTGACGAAGCACTCGTTCAGGCTGAGGTTGTGCCTGATGGAGTTCTGCCAGCCCTTCTTGTTGTTCTCGTAGTAGGGAAAGTTGGTAAGTATGAACGTGTAGATCTCGTTGAGGGTGAGCCTCTTGTGCTTGCTGCTCTGGATGGCCATGGTGATGAGGGCGACGTAGCTGTAGGGCGGCTTCGTGTCGCTGGACTCGCCCTCGGTCTTGGGCACGATGCTGCCGCTGGTGTTGCCCGTGCCGTTGCTGCTGCCGCTGCCGCTGCCGCTGCCGCTGCCGCCGCCGCCGCCGCTGCTGCTGCTCGCAGCGGTGCCACCCCCGCCGCTGCCGGACAGCGCCTCGGCCGAAGACACCCGCATCGAGCGCGAGCGTTTGCTCGACGAGCTCGCGCTCACGCTGCTCCCGGGGGCCACCTCGCTCGACGTCTCGCCCGCCGTGTTCAGCGACACTTCCAGCAGGTTCGAGTCCAGGGGCGACGCCGCCTTGCGCTTCGATCCGCCCGACATCTGAGCACGTAATTCGGCTTTTTAGAATCCTTTCCTGGTTTTTCAAGCTTTACCGATGGGCGAACTAAACTTACCGAGCGACTGTCAAGTTGGGAAGTGCCGAGGGAAACATCGGTACTAGACGGCACGGAAATGGCCGAGTCTGGACTGTGGTGCAGCGATGGATGCTCGTGGAGACTCGAGCTGACGACGACCGAAGTGTCGCGGGACAAACTCCCCACGTTTATGTCCTTCGAGCTCGAAGCCATGCAGGTAGTCGTCAGCGGATCCACGAAGCTGTTCACTGCAATTAAATATAGATGCTGCCTTTTAAATTAAGCTCTAAATGATTTTCGAGCAAAAATTTAAGGAGCTCTTGCAATAAAACGCCGGCATAAAAACTGTTCCAACTGTTTCTTAAAATCTGAAAAGAATGCATTCACCCGCCAAAGCAGCGAGCGCGGCGCGACAGCGATCGAATGCAAAAAAAGGCCGAGAAATCGAGTGCGCAGAAAGAGTCAACAGCTGTGGCTCGCTTTGCACGTCGCGCCGATTCCGACGATCGAACAATGCGTAAAACAAAGAAACCGGCGGCGGCGGAATCGCCGCTTTCTACGAAGCTAACCTCACCCGCGCGGCGACAATTGGACTCTTAGTAGAAACTCGCGCCTCGAAATTCGAGCGTGACCGCGCGCGGCGCGGAGCTTTTTGTTTTTACGAGACGATAAGGCGACCTCTTCTCGATTTCTATCTGGGGGATCGCCGCTCGAAATTACACCGCCAAGCCTCCGGTCCGCTCCGGTCCGCTCCGGTCCATTACGGGCGACGGAAAGATTCTGAGAAAGAAATCGGCTGCCCCGATAAGTGGCCGGCCGGTGTCGTTTTCCAGGATATGTGACGTCGATTGTTGCTTTTAGAATTTTCGACTATATCTACTTCCTGGGTCTTATGCCAGCTCGAGATATCAGGGCAGACAAATAGTCTTTTTAAAAGAATAACGAGCCTCGAGAGCAGCCGAACGAGATTGCAACAAATTGAACGAACGAGGCATCGACAAAGAACACGAGAGCAGAAGCAGGAAGAGAGCTGGCTCGCAAGTCGAACGATCGCGGCGCAGATGGATATACAGTATTTATTTTTTCGTCACGTCGGCGATCGGGTTTCGATTTTCGAGCGGCAGTCGCGCAATGTCGAGGCCACGGGCGAAATCGAATCTGCGCGTTATCGGCGCAGGCATTGAGCGATACAATAAATCGGCTGACTTTTGAGCTGACTTTTCGATGATCGAGGGATATTTAGTTTAGCCCCGAAAGCACGCGCGAACGCATGCCGTTATCGATCCATGACAGCGGCCGTCGAGGATACGTAATTATCTTCTTACTTATGCGGCCTCGCCTAATTTTCTTCTAGATATTTTTAGGCCTTAGCTGCCGATCGGCAGACTCGAAGGAGAATTTCGTCTCGAGCTCGTTTTTTATTTCAAGAAATTAAGATTTGAATTCCTTGCTCTTGTTCTTTATTCAGTTTTGCAGATTAAAAATTTTCAAATGCATCCTTTCGATTCTATTTATAAAGACCTTCTTAAGAGCGAGCAAACCCTCCATATTTACTGAAGAAACGCGCCATCTTTTCACATTTTCCTACACCAAGAAGCAGCGCTCCCCGATTCCAAAATTCCATCCTTCAGCAGTGCGAATATATAAAGCATCGATCGCCGCGTCCGCGAGCGGCGCGTGCTCGCAGCGTAAAAGGGCGTAAAAGCGCGTGCGCTACTCGGAAATGAAAGCCCGAGAGAGAGAGAGAGAGAGAGCTGGCGAGGGCCCGGAGGCGCGCGCAAGTAACTGGAACCAAGCCGTGAAACCCGAGCGCCGGCTGTACGCTCCGAGCCGTGCGTTCGTGCAAGCTCTGCTGCGCAGAGCCGAGAGCTGGACACTTTTGGGCCTGGAATTCGCTTGGACAATGGCCTTTTCGAAAGGAGGACATTCGCTCGGAGGCTAATCGCGCGTTCTTTGCGTGATGCGAAATTTTTTCCGATTGCCCTCGTAGTTTTCCTTCGTTTTTTACAATTCTTGCGTTTCACGAGGAAATTAGCTTCTTTCGGTATCTTGTATGATGACTAAAATTAATGCTATTATTCTTACCGTTTAAAAAGCTCATTTTTTAAATCAATAGTACCTGTTCAATCGCTACTCAGTGATTTAAATATATAATCGATCATTTTGCTTGTCAAAGGCATATCAAACTCCGATAAACTTCGGTTAGTTTTTCACTTGACATTTAAGTAATTTTATTACAATAAATTCAATTTTAAAAACTGCTTTTAATTTACCATAAAACTGCTCTCTCGCCTAAACCAAAAGTTATTAAACTCGAATTCACGGTCACCTCCATAATGAAAGGATGTAAAAGTAACGCAGAGAGACACGCACAGACAAAAGATTAACTTGCGCGTATCAACGCATAACGATACTAAAATTGATCTTCTCGTATTACTCGAGGTAGCATACTTCTTTTATTTTTTTGCAGATCCCGAGCAGCTCTTATCTAGGCAGTGTCGTTGCCCGCCGACCCACGATAATATTCCGCAATGACCGTCTGCAATCATTAATCTCAATTGTTCGTTTCGAATTTAACGTATCCTCGCGAAAAATTATTTTTATTTATTATTTATGCAGTTAAAGGAAATTCCCCTAGTCGTTTTGAGTGGAATAAATACACAAACCCCGCGGGTACTATCGTACTCTGATTCTGAAATATTGCTTAACATTTATTTATTATCTAAAATACTCGGGCAGCACTTGGGGAATATATTTTGGGATCAGTTTAAGCATAAATTATATTCATATAGCCAAAATAAACGGCTTTAATGCGGACGTACTCGTAAACGTCTCGTCCCTTGTACTAAATAAACTCGGAGAAGAACAATAGGCTCGAAAAATAAAGCCTGGAATATAGTATTCTATAAATTTGCGAAGCGGAATTATTGCGCAACGCCGCGAGGCGAAGAGTTTGCTGTGATTAAATAATATTTTTAAATAAACAAAAATAGAAAACTTTTTTAATTGATTAGCTTTAAAATAATAAAAATTACTTTACAGCAGCAATAAAAGCAGCGATGTAAAATTAAAACAAAATGTTTACTCGAAAATGCATTTTGTACAGCTGAAATAATTTCCCTGGATAAAAAATCAGAAAATTTTTGTTAATAAACGCCCAATATACAATGCACAAAATTATTTAGACTTGATGTTTCTTTATTTTAAAATAAACTCAGGATCATTTAATCTTATTATACGAAACACAGCGAGAGGACACAACATGATATTCTTGCTTTTTTCCGTAAGATGTAAATATCGGATAAAATGAACTCGCGTATAAATGGGAAATTAAAATTGTTAGATGAACCTGCTTCTGAATTTGCAAAATATCTCGCCAAATATTTATCTTAACTTGGTAAATAACAAATGGCATGATTTAACACTTTCTAAAAATAAAAGAAAACGAGCTTTTTACGCTCGGCAGCTCTTTAACTCGGCAAGGATTACGAACCTACATATATTTGAACTATTCGAGCAGAATCACACTGATAAGTGAGAGAAGCATTAACATTAGGTCAGCACAATCGGTGAGAAATCATTCGGTTAAAACGAATAGATAAGACCTTCATTCATAAACAGATTAGAAGCGAGCGAGCGGCGGTCATTCGATTCGGCTTCATTGAAAATGCATTATCGAGCTGCACTCCGTCGTGTATACGGAGTGTTCAGTTTCTTCTATCGGGCTTGAGGGAGGTGTTTTGAAAATACTGCGGATAGTACGATGCAATTGTTGTACAAATTATTGCTTGTACATTGTCATAATAGACAGAGGATGTTTTGTTAAATACGATCGCCCGCCGGATCATAATGCACTCCGATTGGAAGATGATGATGAAGATAATCTATATACTGGACTTTTCTATCCTGTTTTATTTTGCAATCGCAATACTAATTTCCTTTCGACTTTTTTCATTTACTCTGCTTGCTCTGCTTACTTTTGACATTTTTCTGGAAAACGAGATTTTTTTTTGCTTGACCGCTCAAGTATTTAATGCACTTGCACCGTTTTAGTTTATTTTTTGTTTTATTAAGTTTTTACAGATATTCCATCTTTATACGTATAGTAAATTTACACTTATCAGTGAAATGCACAAAGTACGCTCGTCAAAAGCTCGAAAAGATTGACAAGCTCTCGATTATACACCCCGACGGGGAAAGACCGAGCCGCCGCCCACGGCAACAGTCAGCCCGAGGCCGAAGCTCAGCGGCGGAAAAACCGTATCCGTCGCATTCTTGAAACGCTGCGAAGGATCAAGCCGGTCGAGGCGGCAGGCTGCGAGGCATTCGCCGCCCGGCCCGATAAGCGAAATACAATACTCGGTGACATCACCCCGCGAATCACCTCTCTCACTCCCTCTGCCAGCGATTCGATCCTCCCGGGGCTTTAAGCGGACGTGTCCGATCGGGGCCACTCGCGGATGATTAATCGCGCTTTTATTCGCCGCCGACTGCAGATTTGCCAAGAGCGAGCGCAAGCCCGATCGATTAATTACTCATTGCGAGAGCGGAGAAGGAATGCAAGACCTGATTTTTTTAGCGGCGGGACGATTTGGAAGACTGGATTTTCCAACAAATTCTCTAGTTGATGTAATAGAACCGTTCTTTCGCCCGCGCGGGGTACATTCTAATCTTTTGATAGGCTGTATTTTTTTAGAAATTTTTTAGATATTATACTTTTGGATCAAGGGACGCGGCAGCGTCCCAAGCAAGTTTTATTTTTTCTAAAGATTTGACGATTTTATTTGCACGAGTTTGAGTAACAAATTTTACCTGGTTTTATCGTTTGCGTTTAACTTTTGTAATAATAATTTAGCGGATGTTGCACACAATGCCAATCGAAAAATGAAACAAGTTG
The DNA here is from genome assembly GCA_900474385.1 of Ormyrus pomaceus. Classification (NCBI taxonomy): domain Eukaryota; kingdom Metazoa; phylum Arthropoda; class Insecta; order Hymenoptera; family Ormyridae; genus Ormyrus; species Ormyrus pomaceus. The sequence goes on from UCOM01004273.1 coordinate 12,436, forward strand.
CATAATAATCGGTTGGAAAATTTGCGCCGACTCGCTGACCGGCAAGGTTTCTTTCGTTGGGAAATCGTTCTCATTATTACCGACGTGTATAAGTATTACAATCAAAATTTATATATTACAAGACCTTGACCGTTTAACTGGCCAACTGTTACCTAGAAATCATTTTGCGCAATTCCCATATTAATGACTCCTCAAATCGTTCGCGCAAAAAACATTTTTTTTCGCGGTAAATCCCAACAAAAAGCTCGTCGATCTAAAATGTCAACAAAACCTTTAAAAAGTTTCGACGATCTTCCTACCAAGACCGGCCACCAAGCCTCCTCGGCGTTTACAAACACGCTCCTCGACGCACGGAAAAAATAACAAAAGCTCCAACGCTAAAATCAAGCCCGGCTTTTTTCGAAAAACGACCGAAAAAGAAGAAAAAAAAACTAGTGATTTTAGCGCTAAAAGTTTCAAATAAAAGTTGTTCCTTATTAAATTATCTACAAAAAAGTCTGTGACGACACCTGTCTAAGTTTATTAGTTTACTATAGTAAATTAATCAAAACAAGAAATAGATTTGTCGAATTTTGTTGTTTTTCTCAATTTACAAGTAAACTAATAAACTTAGAGAGGTGCCGTCACTGACTTCTTTGAAGACAATTAAATAAGGAAAAACTTTTATTTTGAACTTTTTTCAGTAAAATCAGTATTTTTCAAGGT
>UCOM01004274.1:0-13130 GCA_900474385.1 Ormyrus pomaceus
ACCTATCTGCCCGGGGGGGGGGGAGAGGCGCGGGCAGGCACATCGGGAGGAAAATATCCGAGATTCCGGGCGAACCGCGCGATGACTCAATTTCGCTAAGACCGTTAAATGGCCCCGGCATGAACTCTCTCCGCGGCGCGTCTCTGTTTTTGAAGGCCGGGCATTCTTCGGGCTTCGTTTATGCCTCCGACGAGGAGAGAGAGAGAGAGAGAGGCTCGAGGGCCGCTAAGGGGAAAGAAGCTTTCGGGGGAGAAAAGCCCCCTCGAGTGCCGAGTTCTTCGTTTTCAGGGGGGATTTTTGAGTTTTCTTCGAGTTTTCCGTGAAAATCTAAGTGGAAGGACCATTGCTGGATCGATATTCGTTTGTACGGAAGTAATGTATTGCGATTAATTTTGGCTTTGTTTTGAAAAAGTGCCCGTTATCGGACGAAGATTGATAATGTTATATAAAAAGCTTTATTAAAAACACTAAAGAAGAACTCGAGCACAGTCAAGCCCTGACGTTTCGGCACAAAAAAACCAAACCCCCCAAACTCCCCTCCGCAAGCAGCGATTAACCCCTTGGGGCTCGCAATCGAATCCTAATCACCTCGAGGCGCAGCTCCTTTAAAGACGCGCGAGCCCCGTCGGCCGCGCATAATCGCGAGAGCGGCGACTCGAGTCCCATCGACAATTGATCCGCGCAGCCCCGAAGTGCAGCGGGGCTAAGCGTCGACTCTTAAGCTCTCTCCCGTCTCCGTCGCTCTCTCGCCTGGCGGAAAGCTCGAGCAAGAAGGCCTCGCAGGGCGACGGGCAATCAACGTAAATCACTTGGCCGATGCTCAATTTAACAAGAAGGGCCATTATGATCGCGAGCTCGAGTGGGCCGCCCTCTCTCTCTCTCTCTCTCCGTTTTCCAAAGCCGAGTCGCACGTGCGCGCCCCGGGCATTGTGAGGAGCGATCGTCGCGTGTGCGTGCGTCGTGCGTGCGCGCGGACGTAAATGACCGATTATCTTTCTCTTTATTGGATTCTGGAGCGGAGCTGCTAAATGTCGCCGGGATCATTGCGAGAGAGAGAGGAGAGCTTTGACGGCGCCCCGGGAGGGGGACGCGCTCTCGGCACGCTTTTGTTTCTGAAGGGCTCTTTCGCTCTCGGATCGCGAGCTTTCGGGGCGGCCGCCTTTGTTGGCGCTCTTTTCCGGAGAGGATCAGTGCCGTTTGATGGATGTAAGCTGATTAGCATAACCGATCGGACATCCTTTTTAATTTGTCTTCTTTTTCGTTCGAGTTTATCGCGAGCTAATGTCAGTCTAATTATTAAAATAAATTGCTAAATGCATCCTTAAAAGGCTAAATTTTCGAACGGCAGCTCCAATAAACGAAATATAAATCCTAATTTAAATCCTGAACCCTTAATGCGTTCTCAGGGAGAGCCGCGGCGACCCATAAATCTCCATCTCCCGCAGCTATTTTGAAAATCGACAGTCACACCACGCGGGCAGAAAATTAGGCGCTCGCAACAAAAGTAATCGCCCGGCTCCGCGGCCGTCTATCATCCGATCGGCTAACCTTAACGAACCCAGAGTCACGCGTCGTCGGAAAGGGTGGCCCAAAAATTTGAAAAACAAATATGTCGCCCCCGATATATATGTATATTCCATTATAGCGTCCTTCGAAAAAAGGAAGGAGCGCGCGCACAAAGCGAGAATAACTCTCTCTCTCTCTCTCCTCTTTTCCCGGGGACGCGGCACAATGACGCATAATACGCTTGTACGACGAGAATGAGAAAAAAGGGCTGTAAGCCATCTGGGCGACTTTGCAATTGTGATGACTCGATACGTCATTTCGCGCTGAGAAAGGGGGGAGGAGAAGCCGCCTTTTGCGCTCGGAGAACGGAGGGGGAACGCTGCACGGCCTTTTGACGCGGGTTAATTGAGCGGGAGGGGTTTTTTAGCCGGGAGGTACGGTCTTCTTTTTTTTTCTCCCGTTTTTTTAATTGCCGTTTCGGAAATACAGTTATCGCCTTATGTTAATTAAGCGGCCGGAGGACTCTTTTTTTTTTCTTTCTTTCTCCTTTTGCGGTATATTCAGCGCGAGAGAGGTTATGCGGAGTGTATAGCGTGTGTGCACAATTTTTTGGGTCAATTAAAATTTGAAGCGAGGCTGCGTCATAAAAACGTCGACTCGCTCAATGGGAAGTGTATTTACGTGCTCGGTTTTCAAAAAAATGTTGCTGTCGTGCGCTTTTTTTTTTAAAAAAAAATCGAGAATGAAGGGTTCGAAAGTGGAGTTTGTCTTGCCAATTAAGTATCATGACGTTTTGTGAATGCTTATTACAGAAACAAGAGTTGTACTTATTGTGCCCGGCTCTTCCACGTTTTTTAGTTTAAAAATTGGAAGATTTTCCTATTTACATTTTCTGCTGAAAGACATGCTTTAGATAAGTGAAACTCTTCCGTGCTTCTCTTCTCTTAATATGAAAAAAAGAAAATTGAAATTGTGTATTAAAAATTTCTTCTTTTTCCAAGAATCAAACCGAAAAATGAAATCAGCCTCCTTCCGACATTCCCCCACTTATTTTTATCTGCGATCTAAAGTGTCGACTACATCGAAAAATCTTTTAAAATCTTTATCTCTCTTTGATCAATCGATTTCCTCCCGAAATCCAGCCTCGAGCATCTCGTTAAAAAACCTCGTCGACCCGTCCACTGCTTTATACCCTCGCTCTCGTTCCCTCCTTTAATCTGCCTCTCACTCTCGCGTTAAATCCGTCGGTCGCTCGGCGTCAAATTGCTTTTGACGCGACGAGGACATTGTTTCGAGCCGGGAGCGAGAGAGAGAGAGAGAGAGAGCTGCGACTTGGCCGCTAATCGATGCGAGCGGCCGAGCAAACAACGGCTGCCTCTGCCGCCGCCTCCTTGAGAGTCAGAAGTGCGTTTAAGCTTGTTTAGCTGATTAACGATCCGCAATCGTCAGAAGTGGCCCCGGCGTGTACATACAGCCCTGGATGGGGCATCGCACAAGATTGCTCCCGGGAGCCGAGGCTGACCGCAGGCTTTGATGATGCCTAATCAAAGCTACGAGTGCTGCCGCTGACTCGGCTTCTACTCTCTCTCTCTCTGTCTCTCTCTCTCTCACTCTCGACCGCGGCTCCAAGCCGATTCGAGGGCTTTTTGTGTCTTTTCGCCGCTAGCGGTCATGATTTTCGAGATGATCTTTTTTTCTTTTTTAGCCCGAATCGAAAGCAATTTGGTGCGGCGGGTTTGAAAAAAGATGTACTCGTTGAGAAAGGCGGTTTGTCGATTTCGTTACTTTGCTGGAGAATTAAATATAGTTGTAAGGGCGTGTCTTTTTTAGAATAATAACTTTAGGAGGTGGGAAAGGATAGCGGGTTGGTTCAAACAAAATCTTAGACAAGTTACTCGGTAAAGGTACGGGAAGTGAAAGAGTTCTCCGCGTACCGCGTATTTATTTACATCGCCCCCCTCGTTACAATTACATTTGATAGCTGTACGCTTCGTCATTCGATGTAAATACGCGAATGTAGACGTACATCTCGCAACGGGAATTTTAAAATTTTAAAATCCTTAAATAGTTTTTTTTTTGCAGTGGAAATAATGAGTAATTAAAGTTATCAGTTTTCTACTCGTCAATTTTCTCGGTACACGTTGACAATGATTTTCCATCGGTAAAACGACGAGTTTATTACATCCGAAATTCCATTTCGATAATTGATTATTCACGAGCAATTCGGCGAGAGGATCGAGATATTTTCTCATTAGAGGAGAGGATGCATCGAATTTACTACCTAAATTAAATGATTCGAAACCTTGGATATATAACTGCAGAGAGAGAATCGGACACAACTAAATTCCGTCCTCCGAATGTCCCCGACTGCAATATTCGCTCCCCCTCCGACTGTTATCGGCCGGCATTTTCCGGTACGTGACAAAAGAGTGCTTTTCAATTTCCCACTTCATAAAGTCTCGTTAATAAACCATCGGCTCCCCTCCCTCCGACGGGGGGCGCAAAAAAGCGCTCGAAAAACAAAAGCCCACGAAACGGATATCGACCTAAGACGTTTGGCTCTTTGTATCCCCCCGATCCGGCGTCCAGGCATCGGCTTCCCGTCCGTCGACTGACACGCTGACCCTCGGCTCTCTCTCTCTCTCTCTCTCTCTCCCCTTTCGGAAAAGTCGCCCTTTTCCCTCCCTGCCGCCGCTCCCGTCGTTCCATCCATCTTCCTTTCTTTCCATTTTCTTCGAGGCGACTCTCCCCCCGCGTACACGCGCCAAAAGCGAGAGAGCGTATCACGATATAGCCGGGCGGGAGGGAGGGAGGGAGAGAGAGAGAGAGAGCGAGCGATTCTGATCCCTCTAACCCTCGGCAGCTGTCTCTGTCTGCGCTCGCGCTCGGCTTCGCTCGCTCGGCTCTGTTCACTAATTGCACATTCTTCGCATAGTTTCGCCACCCTCTCGAGCGCCCACGGCTCGGCGGGGCACCGGGGGAGAAAGGACGCTGCCGCCGCCGCCGCCCCCCGTCCACCCACATCCTGCCGCCCCGTGCACCAAGCCGTGTCCCCCCCCCTTCCCTCCCAACCCCAGGCTCACCCTTCAACTTGTCCTGTGTCGAGCCAGCTAGAGCTCGCTCTACTTTGCCGCTGTACGCCGCTACGTTGCTGCTGCTGCCGCTGCCGCTGCTTCTTCTGGAAGCGATGGTCGCCGCTCTGTCGAGCGTTTAGGGACGCGATTATGTAGAGGGCAGAGGATAGCGCGCCGTTTCTCACGGCTCTCGATCCGAAGGAGAGAGAGCGCGTTTTATTTTTAGAATGGAAAACTCGAGCGATCAAAGTCTCGTTGCTTGATTTTATTACACGGCTCGAGAGTATTACGCTCGTTAAAAATTGGACGAGATTTTTTTTTTAAGATAAGTAACGCCCGTAAATTGATTGAAGACTCCGATGTGACCTTAAATCACGCATCGATGTACCCGCCGATAAATTAATCGTAAATTAACCGTAATATATACGCAGCCTATAAGCACCGAAGCCTCCGCCGAGGAACTCCGGAAAAATCAGGGATTTTAATTAGAGGCGAATAATTCGCCCGGCGCATTATAATATAATCCGCTTTTACAAGCCTCCCCGAACGGCTCGCAGCCATTTTTCCGGCGCGGCGAATATGATGGTCTAGGATGACGCGCTTGTAAATTGCGGCCGATAAACGCGCCGTAAGGCGGCCGCGGGGATATACGTGGGGGGAAGAGAGAGAGAGAGAGAGGGCCGAATGACGCGGGAAGAAATATGGTGATGCGTTTAATATTGTAGGTGAGCCGCGAAGATGTAATTGATTTTTTCTTTTTTTTTTCAGGACCGAGACGGGGGCGACGAGGCGACGCGGGCTACATTCTTGCCGAACCGCCGTTTAATATTGGGAGAAGGAGCGAATATTTTTCACCCGAAGATAATAATCAGCCCTTGGGGCTTTACGAGGCTGGGACACTTTGGATTTAGAGGGTGGAAAGAAGTTTGGTGGGGTTTTTTTTCAAAATTGAATTAGGGTAAACTGGCCAATAGATACGATTATCGAATGCAAGAAACTTCAATTTATCAGTTAATACATACCAGACGTATTAGAAATATTTGTTTAAATTGAAAAGTCACATATATCCAGTAGATGGACGACGCCATTTAGTTAACTAGTCCATCTATTGAGTGTATAGGTTAGACATAGAGAAGGTCTAGTAGATGGACACTATTTTTGAAGATATTTTGTTTTATGTTAGAAGGGCACTCGTTGATAACTATCCACCTTTAATTTTATTGTAGTAAACTTCTTTGCAATAAAAATTAAAGATTTTACTTGAAATATATAGCTATAATAATAATTTATAAAACTATCCATCTACTGGCCTTGTCCATCTATCGGGTATTTTACTTTAGTGTGCTGCTCGAAATTTTCACTTGGTATTTCGAAAAGTTGTTAGATCAGTATCAGCCGATTAATGACGACTCTTAAAAATAATGGTATTCAATACGAGTATACACAAAATTCGAAAAATACTTGCAAAGCAAAAGATTCCGCGCGGACGAGGGAGCTTCGACTCAGCTCGAAATTTCGTCAAATCAAACGAAACCAATCGGAAGCACACGGCATCGCGCCCAAAAATCCGAGGGGCCCCCCTTCCCCCCTTCGGCGTTTATCCTCTCCCGTAATCTCGCAAGTCACTCCGAGCGAAATGATTCGCCGTCGCCGAGCGGCGGCAGCGGCGCACACCTGCATAAAGCTCTCCTCCGAACGGCAGAGTCGGCGCCGGAAACTTTCCTTTCAAAGGGTCAATTTCGCGACAATGAAACCGAGAGGAGCGAAAAAGTGCGACAGCTCGGCAGCAGCCCGGTGTATATATATATTGCTCTGGAAAAAGGAAGCCGAAGGGAGGAGGAGGTGGAGGAGGAGGCGGAGGAGCCATCTTGGCCGGGCCATTACGCGCCGAGTTTAATTAAACTCCGAGAGATGTCAAAGGAGTCGGCCATGCCAGGAAGACGGACAATGCGGACGCAGATTATTACATCGTCCTCGTTCTGTCCGGGCGGCGGCGGCGGCGGCGGCGGTGCGCGGGGAAGAGCGTAAGAGTGCGGCTTTCCGCCGCGAGCCTACACGCGCGGCTCTCTCTCTCCGAGGCCTGTGCTTTTCCGACCGATTCGCGAGGAGGGTTTCGGCTCGAGAGCTCGTGATGTAATATCGTCGGGGTTAATAGATGGTCGGCGATTTATTCGGGAGGTGGATTTCATTGAGTCTTTATTGTCGCCAAGATTTATCGCGGTGGCTGGTGGAGATTGGGGCGAGTTGCGTAAGAAAATGGGCGAGGGGAAATATTTTGGAAAAATTAGGATGCTTTCTCGTAAAGCGCAGATTGACGAAGAATTACCGTACTTTGTGAGAAAGTTCACTGGAAGCTTGTGAAAATTTAATGTAATTCTAAATTTTGCTGCATCTTTAGTAACGTTGCCGATATGAAGAATGGTATAGTTTTCGTTTTAATAATTCGTTCTAAGAAAAATTGTTGCATTAATATTTTTGAATACACTCATTTTTAATTGCCTCAATAACATTCCTGCACATTAAATATTACACGAAGAAATTATAAGCACGCACGTACATCCAATTTCGAGCGAAATTAAAATTTCATTTGCGCGGCCGCTTGTAAAACTAAAATTTACTCTGATAATTACGTAGACAAAAACGAGTCGCCCGTTAAAACAATCTCTCGATTTTAATTAGCCCGCAACCCGTCCGCGCCTCTCGCTCCGGCAAACGCGAAGAATCGCCGATGATTCAAAAAGCCGACGGCGCAGTCGCCATAAAAATAAGCTCTTTCCCGCGCGCGGCTCTCTCTTTTTTCCCCTTTCTCATTTAGTGCTGTTTCGCGCGCCTCCGAGTCCGGGCGTGCGCTTCCTTCCTTCCTTCCTTCGCCCCGCGCCCCGCGAAACTTTCACATGATGAAAAGCACATTCTGTCGGATTTCGCCCGTTTTATCTTTATTGCGCGCTCCGCCGTCGGCGGCGGCGGCGGCGGCGGCGGCGGCGGTGCTGTCATCCTTTTTTTTTGTCCCGCTCTCTCGCCTTTTGTCCTTTTCTCGCTTTGTCGCTCGCAATTTTTATAAACTTCCTCGCTCGAGCATTCCGCGCGCCGCCCTCTCCTTCGCTTTATTTTTCTTCTGTCTCTCCTCTCGGGGGGTTATATCACTTTATTTCGTCCTTCCCTCATCGACACTCGCCGTCGGAATACGAGCCTCGCGTTTAACCTACATTCCGAAGCTGATGCCGGGACTGTATGAAAAATATCTTCCCAGGGGGAGGGAGGAGGCGAGTGTTTATGGGAACGGCTGGGAGCGAAGGGTTAGTTTTCGTCGATTGATGCGAGGCGGTATGAATGCGAAATATGCCGAGGGTTGAGAGGAGGCGCGCATTTTTATCAACCGAACTGTTTTAGTTTTAAGTGATTTGATTGAAGAGTAGTTTTGGTATTTTAGAAGCTTGGCAGAAAATTGAGCAGCGGGGACTGTGGTTTTCGAAATAAGTCTTCTTTTTTTTTTGCCAAAATAGGAAATGAATAATATATTAAAAATTTCTGTATTTTTTTAGCATCGGAGAAAAATTACGGTAATGTATTCTAAAATTTAATAGGCTAATAAAATATTGCGCAATTTTCAAGAGTTTCGATAGTCAATTAGCATAAATAAATGATTGATTGTTAAACAGCGTAAAAAATTGTATTTTAAGAATTATTCGAAATTCGTTCCTCGAATGGTCAAAAATGAGACACTCTACCGACACGCCACCGTTTATCGCGGAAAATTGTTCTCCGCGCGGCAAGCAAAAAAAAAACGCCCTCCGGCTAATTAGCCGAAAGCCGCTAATAATTAGATTACCGTTCCGCGCGTAAAACACTCGCAACCTGTAGCGTTAAAAAAGAGAAAGAGCGAAAGGCCGCGGGGAGGGGGAATTGGCGAAAAACAGGCTCCGGCCACGCCCTTAAAGCGCAGATTAAGCCTCGGCGCTTATTACATCAGCGTGATTTTCCACATTCTCCCTACTCTCTCGCGGGTATCTCGCAATCCGCGCGCGCTTCCCTCCCTCCCTCTCCCTCCGAGCGCGCGGCGCTTATTATACACATTTATATATATTCGTCTTTAGCGCGAAGTAATGAATTTCCCGGCGGCGGCGGCCCTTTGGAAAAAGGAAAAACCTAATGAAAGTAATTCCTGGGGCGCTTCCTTCGCGGCGAACTTTCGAGACGCGCGCCGAGCGAGAGAGATAGAGAGAGAGAGAGAGGAGAGAGCTTAGCCGCGAGCCTCCCAGCCAGGTATTTTAATTAGCGCAACAACGGCAACGACGAGGCGTTGTTTCATATTTACGCTCGCCCGGATCTTCCTCTCTCTCTCTCTCTCTCTCAGCCCTTACGACGTAATGAATATTAATTCACGGCGCGATGTAGCTCCGTGAGAGAAAGAGAGAGGGGGCAGAGACTCTCTGTCCCTGTCTATCTCTAGCCTCCCTTTTTTTGCGCCCGGCTATCCCGAAGCTGAAGGAGCTTTATAACGCTTAATTCCGCCGACTGTTTCCACGGATGACTGAGTCCTCGCCGAGAGGTTTCAGCTATTTTAATATAGGTAATTGAGCAACAAATTAAAAGGGAAGGGACTGGCCCGCGTCGTTCCGGGAAAACTGCAGCAGCAGCCCGAGATATCCCGAGCGCTGGATTTTTTAATGGGAGGGGAGAGGCTCTTTATTAAGATTGAAAACGGGGAGATGAACGCCTTTTTACGACTGCTGCGAGCTTCGAAGGGAAGAATCGTCGGTGATTTTTCGAGCTTTAAAAAATGCTCGACGTATTTACAAAATACACCGATGCGGAAAATGTTCTTCATATATTGCACGAATTTTTAATCAACTTTTTAAGCCGTCAAATTTCGTCGCCGCGGAGGGCAAATAAGTTAATCGCGCAGCCGCTTCCCCCGAAAAAAAGCGTAATATTGACAAAAACACAGCAGCCAGGCCTTTTTTTTTTATTAAATTAGCTTTTCCGTCCACACTCGGCTCGCGGCCCGGAAGAATATTAAACGAAGCGCGAGCTTTTTCCAGTTTTCATTTCTTCCGATGAGCGCGGCGGCCCTTCCGCCCCGCCTCTTTTTGCCTGCTTTTGCCTCTGCTCTCGCGAAAATTTTCTTGTTTTCCCGGGCGGCGGTGTTATGCGCGGCTCTCGTTAAAATGAAATACTTGTCAGTGCCGGATTAACTACGAGGGAATACGGCGTGTGCAGTACGGTCGGGGGGGGGGGGGGCAGAAATAAATTATATCACCGGGAATGCACTTTGTGCGCGCGGCCGGCTTTATTTTTAATTGCCGGGGTTAAAGCGTATCGTAAGAAAAAGGTATGATATTCGAAATATTTTTCTAAAACAATGCCCGGCGAATGCTTGTACGAATGCTTTTAGAAATGTTTGCTCGCGCGAATTTTGGAATTCGAAGGGATTCTCCGGGCGGAGGAATTTTGTGTAAATGTTGTGCGCTTTTCATATAATTAATTAAAATTTAAATTAAAATTTATACCTTCGCGATGATGCCGGAAAGCAGGTAGGGCTGCGGGAATAGCAGCGAGTTTTCTCGTGGAAAAATGTAAGGACCGGAGGTATTCTTTTGGACCTCGCTTTTGCTTGTTTCAGAATGATGGTAAAATTTAATAATGTTAAAATTAAGCGGCAGGAGCTTGGATAAGTAAAAAAGAATAACTTCAAAAGATAATAATTAAATTTTTTCAGTCTATTCCTCAGTTAAAACGCAGTGTGATTGGTTACTGGTTAACGTGTACAGCAGAAATAAAAAGATAAAATCTGTTGTTTATGGTTAATGATAGCAACGTTTGGCTATTATTTTATCAAATTATAGACATTAAAATATAGAGCCTCTGAACGCACAGGTATTATCAAATGTTTTTCGTAGCCACAGGTAAGAATAACCAGAGCCATCCCATAAAAATCTCAACGAGCGAAGAAAGCTTAGCGCAAAAAGCTTAAGGGCTTCCCGGGAATCGCTCTCGGTCCTCGCTGCGGGCGGAGCATTTAATAAACCATCTTCCGGAAAAGGGCGAAACAACTCTACAGAGAGAGGGCGACAAATATACGGCCCGATAAAAAGCGGCTCTCTCTCTCCCGCGAGTTTCCCACCGCGAAAAAAGGTCACGTCGCCGCAGGAATCTCTCTCTCCTCGCGAAAAATAGCCCGCGCGCCAAATAATAGAAACTTTTAGTGAGCGATAAAAATCTATTCTCCCCCCCCTGCCTACCTCTGGCAACAAGTAGCGAAATTTACGTCGCAAAAATCGCGCGCGCGCGCGCGAGAGAGAGAAACTTGGGCGCCCCCGCGCGCGCGCGCGCCGCGTAACTATGCGACTTACTCGAAAGATCGTTCAAGGTTTACGGGCGGCGAGCGCAATCCCGTTTATCGTCCTCGTAAATCCGCGAATATACACTCCCGCGAGAGGGAAGGGAGCTGCCTCCCCCCCACCTTCCGGGCGGCTTTAATCTCTTTTCGTTTTACGAGGCGCGCGTTTTACGACGCCGAGAGCTGCCCGCCAGAACTTGCGGCTTTTCGGCCCCGCGAGCCTATCGGCGGGGGGGAGGGGGGTGGAAAAACGCGAGCGGCATGCCGAAGCACGGGGGAAATTGCCGCGCGCGAAGCGTCGCCGAGGAAAACCTGCTGCCGCGCGCGCTCTTTTTTTTTCACGGCGCGCTTTTTCGGCCGTTCTCTCCTCCCTCTGCCTTTGGCTATCGGAGCTTTATGGGGGGCGGCGGGTGGAGTGCGATATTAGAAAGTTTCGGCGGACGGCGATTTTTTTGGAAGCTCTTGGACAGGGTGGATTGAGGGGTTTGCTTTTTGATTGTACGTATGAGGAAAAAAATGATCGGTTAAATATATTAGGAGATTCTTTAGCAGTGGGAGGAAGTATTCATGCAGTATTCGAAAATTTAATGTACTATCTAGTAAAAATTCATAAAATGCTGCGTAATTTGTATAGTAAATTTTATCCTATTACAAAAAAACAGTAATTTTCAATAGATTATTTTTCTCCAAAATTTTTAACTTAATATAATCGTGTTAAAAATATCAATAAAAGGCCGTTAATAGAAAGTAGATAACACTTCCAGATGTTGATTGCAATCGAAGCATCATTTATTTTTACGACTTTATTAATTTTTTTCCAACAAACAAAATATAGGAACAAACGAAAAATATCTCGACAAGCAAACCGGAGTCGAGTCGAGAGGGAACTTGAAAAAGCAACCGGTCGGCGACAAAAGTTGGCCGATCAGAAGCGCGGCCCCGACAGTCCGGCGTTTCCTGCGCAGCGTGAAAAGCGATTTTACAGCGCGCGCCGCGGGACGTCTAAGCTCGAGGAAGGAAGGAGAGCGATCGAAGGAGAGGAGGCGGACGTATATCGCGGAGAGAGAGAGAGAGAGAGAGGGAGAGAGCGCGCGACGGCGACGACACCGCTCGGCTTCCGCCGGTCAATAACTGGACACTACCTACCCGACGCCGCCACCTCCTTCTTCCTTGTTTCTTCCCCGTCGCCCGACGCCCCGAGCGCCGCCGGCGAGCGGGCACGTTCTCGGGCTGGAAGCTCTCTCTCTCTCTCTCTCTCTCTCTTTCTCCTTTCTTTGAGTTTAAATGTCACTTTGACTTTAAACGCCGAGAAATTCAATTGCGTCCGGGTGCTATACTCTTTTCTTTTTTTTTGAGTTTGCCTTTCTGGATTCGTCAAAAATCTTGGCTTTCTTTGGGTGCCTAGAATGCTTGGGTCTCTTTTGAGAAGCTGGGATAGGTTCGTAATCAGTTGGCAGGGATGACGTTTGAATTTTCTGTCTTGTGTAAATGTGCATTTTTTAGACTAATCTCGAATGAAAAGTGCGCGTATTGCAGTTTTACCACCTTTACTTAGAAAATTAAATATAAATCTAATAAATATAAACACCTTTAAAAGTACGTAGAGAAAAATGTTACAAGAAAAAGACTATTTTTTGCATCTTTAGTAATTTGGCAAAAGACTGTAAAAGTATCTAAAAATTTCGAAAATTCATAGTATAATATTTTCACAGTCATGCGTAAATGTATTGTATAATGTTGTGTAAACTTGCTTTGTCTCTGTACTCTGGTTAAATAAATAAAATAAATAAATAAAACATTAATTTTAGCAAAATTCACTAAAGACTATTATCAAATTATCACAAAACATCGACTGTAAATTTTTCCTCACACAGAAAACACCGACGCTCCTTTCCCCAAAAAACACTCCGAAATCGAAAGCTAAAGTGCAGCAATCCCATCCCGCGATCCCCGGCAAGAATCGGCTTGCCGGTTAAAAACCTTGATAAATAAACGCTCTCGTCCTCGAATCGGAAAATAAGAGGGGGTGGGTGGGAGAACGCCGCTAAAAGCTGCGCCTCTCCGGCTCGGTCGGCGAGTTCGCACCCTCGATCGGCGGCCGTCGGCGCGTCTTATATATCTCCTTGTCGCGCTGGCCTTTGTCGTCGCCTCGCTCCGGCATCCTCCCCCCTCCCACCCACCCCTCCCCACCGTCCGGAAAAGGGACGGCG
>UCOM01004275.1:0-13219 GCA_900474385.1 Ormyrus pomaceus
GTAATTTGCCGAAGTATCGTGACTATCTTACCGATACGTTTATCTTATTCTATGAGGATTTTCGGCTTTATTATTAAACACGTTCTCGGGTTTTATCAGTTAATACTGAAGGCTTAAGCAAATTGATTCTTCCTTTTATCGGAATATATCGGGTAATACTGCATAAAAAGTAAAATTAGTTTATAGTAATATATCGATTAGTATATGCTTTCTTTTATGTTCTTATAGTATTTAATAGGCTTTTTTAAGATATCAAATATTTATCTCTAACGGCATTTATCGTAATTTGCCGAAGTATCGTGACTATCTTACCGATACGTTTATCTTAGTCTATGAGGATTTTCGGCTTTATTATTAAGGTAATACTGAAGGTTTAAACAAATTGATTCTTCCTTTTATCGGAATATGAAATATTTATCTCTAACAGCATTTATCGTAATTTGCCGAAGTATCATGAGTTAATAATATAATAAAGCCGAAAATCCTCGTAGACTAAGATAAACGTATTGTTAAGATTCTCACGATACTTCGGCAAATTTCGATAAATGCCGGTAGAGATAAATATTTGATATCTTAAAAATATGTTGTCGGAGTTTATCAGTTAACACTGAAGGTTTAAGCAAATTGATTCTTCCTTTTTCATTAAACTATATAAAATATTTTATCAGGTTTAATGTAATTAGATCTGTTATTGGAATGTATATCGAGCATCGGGAGTATAAAAAGCAAAACACAATCACAATTTGTACCTGAACATTTTGTATACTTTTTTTCAACGTTGTAATGGTTTTATTATATGATACTTGCTTACCTTCATCGGTTGTAAAGTAAATGCACTTACCTTTTTACTATTACGTAAACTGTTTTTGATATTTTAATAGGAGCTTGTTTGTAAGTAAAATAAAACAACATGCGACATTTCTTTGGTAATAAAATAAGCTATATTTTTATTAGAAAATAATTAACAAAATTAGAGCAAAACGAGCTATGTCTAACGCATTAATCTTAATATATTTAATTTTAAATTGACAAATTATTCGTAAAAGATACTGATTATCAGTCGTTCATAAAAACTCCATACTACACATCAATCTATGTTATGCATCAGATTTGTTATCATCATTAGCGGACGTTATTAATCGGAAGATCTATTCAGTACAAAAATAGGTAACAATTAAAAAAAAATTACTTCTTATTTCTATTATTGATTGAAATTACCTAATACATAAAACTCCGCCTACAAAAATTATTTTCAACGTGTGAATGTTTTTTTTTTTTTTGTACGGTATTATGTAATTCTAATAAAATATATAAATTATTAGAAAGAAATTAAGAAAATTACAACAAAACGAACTATCTCTAACATATTAATTTCAATATATTAAATCTTGAATTAACACAAATTAGTCGTTAAATATACTGATTATCGGTTTTTTATAAGAACTCAGCATCACTTACACATCAATCTATAGCCATTATCTTAAGCATCACATTTGTTATCAATTATTAGAAAGAAATTAACAAAATTACAATAAAACGAACTATGTCCAACGCATTAATTTCAAGATATTAAGTTTTGAATTCACAAAAATTATTCGTTAAATATACTAATTATCAGTCTTTCATAAAAACACCATACTATACATCAATCTGTCTATGTTACGCATCACATTTTTTATTATCATTAGCAGACCTTGTTAATCGGAAGATCTATTCAGTACAAAAATAGGTAACAATTTAAAAAAAATTTACTTATTTAAATTATTGATTGAACTTACACGCGTAAAATTACGCCTAAAAAAATTTTTTTCAACGTATGAATTTATATCTTTCTTTTTTGTACGGTATTATGTAATTCAACTAAAATATATAAATTATTAGAAAGAAATCAAGAAAATTACCACAAAACGAACTATCTAACACATTAATTTCA
The DNA here is from genome assembly GCA_900474385.1 of Ormyrus pomaceus. Taxonomy (NCBI): domain Eukaryota; kingdom Metazoa; phylum Arthropoda; class Insecta; order Hymenoptera; family Ormyridae; genus Ormyrus; species Ormyrus pomaceus. The sequence continues at coordinate 1,934 of UCOM01004275.1, forward strand.
ATATATAAAATTTTGAATTAACATAAATTAGTCGTTAAATATACTGATTATCAGTCTTTTATAAAAACTCCGCATCACGTACATATCAATTTACAGCCATTATCTTAAGCATCACATTTGTTATCATTATTAACGTACGTTGTAAATCGGAAGATCTATTCAGTAGAAAAAGAAGGTAATGATTTAATAAAAAATTCTTATTATTTTAATTATTAATTGAAATTACCTACATAAAATACCGCCTAAAAAATTATTTTCAACGCAAAATAATTTCAATCATTTTTCATACGTTATAGTAACTAAAACTAATAAGGAATATAGGAACAAGTAATGTATGTCATGGTACCTTTAGGTTTAGTTTTGATTAATTATTTTTTATGATCGATCTTCACTTTTTATGAATTATTATCATCATTACCGTCATTATCATTTTCTTGATCATCATTGCCTTCATCATCAATGTTTTCGTCGTCGTTGTCGTCCTCATCATCATTACTGCCATTTTCTTCTTCATCACTGCCACTTTCTTCCTCATCACTGCCACTTTCTTCTTCATTTGTCTCATTCTCCTCATCCGTACTTTCTTCATTATTAGTTTTACCCTTTCTGTTTTTTTTGCCATTCTTACGGTTTTTTTTTCCTTTTTTTGTCGATTTCTTGCGAGATGGTCTATTGAGGTCCCACATTTTTTGGGCCACCCACGTTCCAACTTCTTTACGTAATTGAGCAATTCGGACAGGATCACAATTTTGTTCTGTTTGTAGGTAATATTCAAAAATATCTGTAAATAATTTTAATTTTTATTATTTTTTTGTAAAAGGCTTTTTTAGCTCATCTAATTGTGTAAATATATAAGAAGATTTTTTAAGAAAAATATGGCAAATGAAAGTATCAAATTCGAGGATTTTTTGTATATTAGCAAGATGAGATCAATAAACAGAAAAATAATAATTACCGAAGAAATAAAAAAAAAAAATTTTGCCAACTAAACTGGCACAATGCTATATCATACAGATGACTGCAAATTAAATCTTAATTAATTGATAAAAACCTTAAAAATTTTTAAGCGTGCTCCCGACAACTGAATCAAACTTGTGTGCAAAATTTGGAGACGACTCACTGAACCGTTTAAAAGTAGTTAGGGGGGAACAGCATATATAAAAAAATCCAAAAATACTGTTTAGAACTCTCTGAAATTAATGTGATTCTACGTCAAAAGTTAAGAAAAAGTTATCTTTCCAAAACTCTATGAGAAAGCAAAATTTTCATAACGTAAGACGTTTACCAAATAAAGAAGCGAGTTACGGCAACATTAACATTCTCTTTTGTTATTTTTTATAATACTATTACATGATTTAACAATGTAATCTTTTCAATAATATTTAAAAAAAAGTAGATATAATTTATTGTTGTTTCCAACTTACGATATACAGCTCCTAAGCGTACTGAATCAACTTTAGGTTTGGCTGCGGCTTTTGTTCTATTACACCTTCGTCCTGTTACACTCGTATTTTTAAGTTCTTCAATACCTATAATACTAACAGCAATCTCTTTAACAAAATGACTGAAACTATTTTTATTTCGAGCAGCATTGTTTTTGGCATTTTCGTATGATGTATTCGTAATGTACACGTCATTACCACAATGTATCTACAAAAAATTGAAAATTTTATTCATGACAATCTCTTTCCGAAACATAAATATAAACAAACGTATATATACAAGTCGCTAATAAAATTAGAAACTGTTAGTTATTTACGCCCACCCACCACACGCACGCACACACACTACGCGCGCGCGAGCGCGATCGTATTTTTAAAATTCATTGGCACATGGCCTCCTTAAATAAAATGTATTGTTATCATTCATTAAAATATCAAAAAAATTAATTATTTATATGAAAAATTGGTTTCTTTATTTCACATAAAAATTAAAAAATTTTAATTAATAGTTAATAAACAAAAATTATTGCATTGACATACACCCTGCATACCAAAAAAGTTGCTAGAGTAATACAAACACATAGAAATAACAAAATACTAACACGTTACGAAATTTCTAGTCGATTAATAAATAGAAAATAGATTTAAAAAATAGCCATAACAAATTAACAAATGAACATAAAAAAATAATGAGCCTTGTTTCATTAAAATCCAATAATAAGATCCTGAGATATAGATGTCCACACACACATACACACAAACATTTTCAAAAAACATAAACTGATTCACAAACACCTAAAATAAACTTCTACCATATTTTTAAAGAAATTTTTTTTGTTACTATTACAAAGCTTCCTCAGAGAGGAAGTAGTAGATGTAATTGTTCTGAAATATTACTTATTTTAATAGAGACTTGTTTAAACATTAGAATAAAAAAGGTTACAACTCTTACCCTTCCGTCATTAGTAATATAACCAACTCTTGTTTGACTATTCGAAATAACTTCGAAAGGATTCGTTTTGTTAGCTGTAATAATTAGTTATAAATAAGTAACTAAAATCATAAAAATGTTTCTCTATTATATAAAATATATATATAATATATTAAATCTTACCGTAGTTATCCATTTTGTCTATGACTTTTTGTTGGAGGTCATCATTTCTTGCTTTTAGCTTATCATACTCTTCTTGTAATGATTTATTAATTTCTTTCTGTTCTTCTAACAATTTTTGCGTTCTTCCGAGTTTTTCCCTTAACCGATCGATTTCCTCCTGTGCAGAAAATCTACTTTCTTCCTTACGATCTTTCTTTGATTTCTTTTTAGAGGTTTCCTTCTTTGTTATTGAGTTATCTTTTACAGTACCAGCATTTGATTTTTTACTTAACACATTTCCATTTTTTTTTGACTTGTCCCTGGATTCTTCAGTTGAATAAGTATCGCCCGTAGTGGTCACTGTACCTACTGTACCTGCAATATCTAATGGTGTACGATCGATAGCATCGCTTTCTTTATTGTTAGTACCATCATCAATTTCAAATGATGTATTTAGTTTTTTTTGGGTTTCTAAAATATTAAGTTTCTTCGCCTGCTTATTTTCCATTATTGGCACTGTAACATTAATTCCATTATTCATACTATTTTCTGTATGAAGAGTGTTTGCATTCTTCACGTTCATTGCGATCGTATTATCGATTTGTTCCTTCCTCTGGGACTCATTTAGGACAGCATTAATAGAATTATGTACGGGAGCATTTGGATAAATCTGTTTTAAAGCATCATTTAAATGTCTTTTATCGATAGTATTCTGTATGTGTTGTTTGTTGTTTTCTATATTAATGCTCAATGAAGTATTTTCTTTGTTTTCTGGTGCGCTATTTTTACGCAAAATAGCAGGCTTTTTTGGTTCGGGCGTATCAGATTCATTATTTTTGCGCTTTCGCTTCTTCTAAAAAAAATTATATATTTATACATTTAGATATACTTTATCATTAATATTTGTGTAAGGATGTGTACGAAAGAAAAAGCACTATTTTTAATGAAAAGTAGTAAGACAGGGGCACACAGCGCGGTCCAACAGCTAATACGATCCACTCTAAGCTTATACGGCATTCGCCAGTACATGACAGAAATTACGGTGTATGAGGAAGTTATTTCTTTTTTTTTTTTTGGGTGGCACCCAAAAATATAAAATCCTGTGGGCAGGGGGGAGGGGGGATTTTCTTCACTAACACCTACATTAAATTTATTGTAAAATTGATCCAAAAAAACGGCTGAAAGCTTAGACCCGTACTGTGTACCTCTCCCATACCATTTTCGTATTATGGAGGGTATACCATCGATTTTTCAGATTTTCCATTATTGCTGCCTTTCTTGTCTTTTTTTTGTGCCTTCCAATTTTCAATTTTTTCTTTTTTTATCTTTTTCTCCTTTATACAATAAAGCTGGGGTGCAGAAGAATCATTATGCTGAAACAGTGAATTTAGTAATTAAAAAATATGATATCTAATATGGTACCTTCTTTCATATAAAAATAATCATTCAAATTTAATTTTCTATATAAACGAAGGAAGTATAATCACACCTATCCTCAAGCGGCGATAGGTATAAATGGATTTGTTGGTACGCGTCTACACTTTCAAAATCCGGTCGAATGAAAATCCTATCTGCTCGGTTTTTTGAGATATCGCAGTTTGAAATTTTGCGTTTGTTTATCGATCATAAGCGTAGTTAGCTTGCATAACCGTATGTGATTTAAGTTTATTCTAAACAAAATATTTATTATATACTAGTTAGATTGAGCGCGCTACGCGCGCCTCGTGAGAATTTTTTAGGCTACAATGACAACCTTTCTCTCTCGACATTCAATTTTTTTTCGAAAATCAAAATCGAGATTCGAGATAGCAAAACCGATATTTCGCCTATTATTTTTAGAGTATGGATACATATCAACATGTTCTTCTCAATGTTTTGAATTTCTGTGAATTTTTTCAGATTTTTCGAGGATCAACTTTCACAGCTAAACTTATAAAGATACTTTTCGTAGCAAATCAACTATATTTTCAGAAAATTTGGGTAACAAAAGCTATACGTTATTCCTGCAATGACCTAGAACCATTTCAAACCTATATTCAAAAAACGCTGCCAACTGCACTGGCACAATACTTTCTCATAGAGATGTCTGCATATCTAAAGAATAGTGATAAACAGAAAAATTACAAGTTATCGAAAAAAAAATTGAAGATCAAAACTAATGATTACAAAACCTTCTGAATTTTCAAATTAATTTTGAATCCACATTTGAAAAACAAAATTTGGTAAAAAATAACGCCGTAAATCGATTATTTATAAAACAAATAAACGGAAACCAGACAAATGTATAAAGCTTAAGTAAATAATAAAAAATACATTTTTTGTCACATAAAATCAAATATGAATTACAATAATCAAAATAGAGCAAAGAAAACAATAATTGGAAGAAAAAGTAAAAATTTCAAAATTTTCAAAAACACCAACTAGCTCTAAAATCGAACCTGATCGATAGAATTACTTGAAATTTTCAAGCTGTCTCGCGACAATCGAATAAAACTTGTAATAAAAAATTGCTTTTTATCAACCGTTTCGTTTAGAAGTTATGAAATTTTTTCAAAATTCAAATAATACTGAAATAGGACTAAAATCAAAACTAGTCTGTAGAATTACTTGAAATTTTCAAGTGTTCTTTCAACAATCAAATGATACGTGTGTGCAACTTGGGAGTAACCAACCACTTCATGCAAAAGTTACTAAAATTTTCAAATTTTCAAAAAACACTAAAATAGCTATAAAATTTAAACTATTCGATAAAAATGCTTGAAATTTTCAAGCGGGTTCAAGACAAATGACTGTAAATTGAGTGCAAAATTTGGGAATAATCCATCGTGTCGTCCATAGGTACGTACGTACATAATACATACAGACATTTTTTAAAAAGTATTTTTTTGGTCTTTCTGAACATAAATAAGTACTTTTACATCCAAATCTGAAGATCGACAAATTTTGGCGACACAAGGCTTTCTCTATGAGAAAGCAAAAGTTCGTTCCAAGCTTTTACTTCACAAAAAATCAGGTAAATAGCATTTATGTGTTCGAATACTCTCCTTTCAATTTTGGAGTGGTGCAGGACTTCGTTTTTTTACGGGAAAATCGAATGTGATGAAAATTTTTATTTTTAGCTAATTTGTCCATTAAGGAGAACTTGCATTCACTTATGCAAGGACTCCTTTTATAGCTAAAGAATTGTATTTTGACCCCTCCATAAGGCAAGAAGCCCTACTTTTAGTTTAAAATATTGAAAAAGGCTGTTAATTGCAAGTCGTGGTTATTGTTAAACACATGGTTTCTTCTGCCGGAGCGAGAAAAGACGGTGGAAGACAAAGAGGAAGAGGAGAAGGCGTAAGCCTGTGCTCAGTCGCCGCAGATCCCTCTTCTCTGCCTCCTCCATCGTCTTTTCTCGCTCCGGCGGAAGTAACCGTGCGTTTAACAATAATGACGGCTTGCAATTAACAACCTTTTTCAATATTTTATATTTAAACAAACTATAAATAGGGATAAGCCATACAGTTGTTGAACCCCCAATAGCCATTGACCCTTTAACATGGGATAGGTTATGTCAATCATTGTATTGACCCGGGTTAATCACTAAATTATTCGTCTGCTTAAAGGGTCAATAACTGTACCTCTTACCTCTAGAATGATGTTATAAAAAAATATAAACTTACATTGTAATTAATTTCAATTATTATTTGTAGTGGGCTCAGCAAATATATGATCCCATATCATATGGCATATTTGCCTTAGATCCCTTGCTATTGTACAGATCACATTATTGAAGGAGTAAAGAAAAGATGAAATGTTATCAACTTTCTTTTCAATCTTTTCTTGGTTTTTCAAAATAAGCTCCAACTTCTCCATTATTTCAGCATCTTATGAAAAAAATCATTTAAAGCTTATAATTACACGTATGAAACTGATATCTAATTAATAATTAAATTAACGGAACATACGTTGTAATTGAATATTTTGAGACTCTGTGAAAAAATGTTGACCCTCTTGGAAATGTTCTGGAGAACTTTCAAACATTTCTTCATTAGAATTATATTCCTTCCCCTGCTGAAAAAAGCGGATTGAAAACGATTAAAATCGATTGAATTTCCCGCACAAACAAATCCCCGCTTTCAGTTTTTGTCGACACTTTTTTTATCCATGCACTCTATTGCCAATGATATTGTTGTAAATATGTTCACAAATGTTGAAAAGTGTGTTAAAAGCTTCTATTTCATTAAGGTAGTTCTTCAAAACTTAGAAAGTTTAGACAGAGCAATAGAAAAAAATCTGACGTACTCCTTATGATTCAAATAATTTTTGATTTTTCAAAAATTACATTATTAGCCCTAAAATCTGAACCAACTGATAGAAAACTTTTTTCTTACTTGTGCAATGTACGTACCAAATTAAGTATCCTATTAATTGATGTCGTAAACATACTATTGTTCAAATAAATTGTTTAAATAATATAAAAGTATTTGCTACAACTGTACAAATTGATCATATAAATTACTGTATTTCAAAAACATTTGGAAGAAATGAAATGTATAAATCTGTTTGTATATCTATCACAATAACTTTCCGTGATATTTTATCAACTTTCAAGGCAGTATAGGAAGACGATTTCTTTTGGACTCTAAATATGTGTGATACTGTTGGTGATTCAGGTTCTTCATTGAAATTGTTTGGGCTTATTGACCAAATTTTCCCATAGACGTAACATTCATTTCCTGTAGTAACAATGTCATGAATCTGAACTATTTCTCCTGTGACCGTTTCGATCACAGAATCGTTAGTTTTTTTAACTCTTTTGTATTTTACACTATGGATAAACATGGAGTCGTAAATGCAATGATCGTATACTTTTACCCTAAGCATGTCATTTGTAGTCAAATTACGAAAATAATTTTGAACTTTAACATTATCCTTTCCACTTCCAACTAAAGTAACTTTGTCAATTACAGTTACATTTTGCAATGGTTTTCTGTTAATAAATAGAGACTTGCAATATTCGATTGCTGGAGACAATGATTTTTCATTGCTGAGGTAGCTTTCAAATTCGGCTTTCTTTAACCATTTTTCAGCAATTTGTTTGACACAACCGTTTGGTGCATTCATTTGTCGCATAAATAGATATATTCCGTTTTCGAACGGAAATGCTGATGCGCACCATAACGGACCACTGTTACGTACTGCTACGTGAAAGTGAAGAAGGCAATGAACGTTAAAAGTCATAAATTTGATGTCATAATAGATTTGACATTCACCAACGAATTTCAACAGATTATACTGGCATGTACTAATGTCAGATTCGGTTATGGAAACTTGTAAAAGTGTATATACACTAGAAACAAATAAAGCGTACGACTGAAACCATTCGTTTGGAAGTATTCCGTACAAACAAGGCAAACTGACAAAAAGTAACCACGTTCTTAATTCCGTCGCCTTGTATTTGTCAAATAGGTCTAATGAACGAATGTTTCGTCGAATATCCCTACATAGTTTGATGTTGTTCATCCGTGCTTTTATCTCTTCACGATCTGCTTTATTGAAATAACATTCGTTCCAATGTCTATAAAGTTGACGTACTACTCCTAATAATACTGCGTGCATATAGTCTGGAGGAATATTCCAAATAATATTGAAATTTTTTAATTTAAGTAGGATGGATTCACCTTTTACTCCATTAATAAACTTTCCAAATTTTGCTACTTTCTGGACATCCTGTGTGTGCTCTTCGTGCGATCTTAGGTTCGGATCATTTTGTAGTAAAGGATATCGCATGGATCCGCTTGCATATTTTCCGTGATGATGACAGTAACCACAACCGAAAAACCCATTGAATTTTATTCTGTTTTGCAATAATGGTCTTGCTACACTGTCAACACAAGCAGACATTGGAACGACTTTTACATTACGTATTATACGTGTGCGATAATCAATGACATCGACACCTACTAATCGAAGAACTTCACACTCATCCACGAAAACGGAAAGATACATATTCATAAATGCAGGTGTGGGCTCTTTTTCGCTTTGATATAATCCTCCAAGAATAATGTTTTTAAATCGAATAGCTGGTGTTAACTCATTTACGTGCAACTGAATTGGCCATAAGCTTTTTTTCGCACTATTAAATAGTTGAGCACCATCAGTATTAAAGTTAAAAGTTAATGCTCCTGGTAATTCCATTTGAATCTTTTTATACAAGTCAGAGTCGTAAACATCGTGCATATTGTCATTATTGTGAAAAATTTGTTTTTGAAATAAATCCATATCCAATTGTATCTCTCTACGATTAAAAAGAAGCTCTAATTGATATTTAATATCTACTGTAGTAAAACAATTTGTCGATTGCGATGATATTCTAATGGTTTTTTCACATTTGTCACACTTTACTGCCTTAGAAATATTTGGTATTCCTTCAATTGTTAACAATTTAATGTTGCAATCTGAACAGAAAAAATGTTTTTTAACTTTGTCATTAGGAGTTTTCAATAACTTGGACATTAAATAAGGAGTGTAATTCCAATTGCTAAATCGCGATCCAGCCAAACTTTTGATTAATTGCAATAATGCAATCTGTAAATCTTTAGTTAAATTATATTTAATAATAATCCCTTTTATCATCAATAAAACTTCTGAAACAGTGAAATTCGAATCGTTAAACATGATGCGACAATCTTTTTTTAAATCGAAAACATTTTCTGTATTGAAGTCTGTACGTGGTTCGTCATATTTTCTAGCAAATTCTTCATTGCACTCTTCGCCAAATTTTTCATAAAATTCCTCCTCAGATTCCTCATCGCTACTACTATTGTATATTATGTTTTGCTCATATTCATCTTCAGTTACATAATTACTTTTTTCAGAACTGCAACCAGGGATGATATCTGCTTCATTATTTTGTATAACATCATTTTGCGAAATGTACTGTTCAGTAGATTCAACATCCATGACATGTTTATCATATTCACATTTTTTACTTTCTTCATTTACCGTTGTCTTGTCTTTTTCACGATTTTTCATACAATTTGTTACTGTAAGAATACATTATTGTATAATACCAAATCCCAGTTCCAAATGCCAAATTTGCCAAAAGTGGTTAATCCCCATAGGAAGTTAAAATGTTACATTTGAAATGTTAAAATATTATAGAAAGAAATGAAATATTAGTAATATAAAGAATACAGAATAAATTCACACGGAAAAATGTAGATTACATAATACCTACAATTCATACACCTTGCTAAAAATTAACTCCATTTTACGACCAGTCACAAGTTTAAAAAATGCTTTCTCATAGAGATGATTGAATTCATGTAGGCATGAATATAATTAAAAAATTTTTAAATATTGTTTACATTTTATTTGTAATTTTTTGAAATATTAAATAAAAACTTTTTTGCAATAAAAAATGTTAATATTTATAAGAATGACAAACAAAAAAAACTAATTTTTTTTAATTGCTAAAGGGGGTCATATACCAATAATTTTTTTTATAAAATTAACAAAAATAAACAAATTACAGTAATTAACAAAGTTTAACTTTAGTATTATAATACTACTTTATGTTAACTAAATTATGTTAGTTTTATATATATTAAATTTCAAGTCTGCGTAATTTCCAGCTCCAACGGGTGAATCAATTTTCATGGGATTGGTCTTAAAATGTAGGTAATTGATGCCATTATGGTGTGAAGAGTTGTTTCAATTCAAATTTTTTAAGTAAATACCTGAAGTTGTTGCAAAACTACATAAATTTATTGAATTTCAAGAATTTCATGAATTTGTTCAATTGCAGAGCTAATATAAAATATTTGTAATTATTTACTGAAAATATTTTGATTCATAAAACTCTTCACACCATAATGATATCAATTACCTAAATTTTAAGACCAATTCGATGAAAATTGATTGATCCGTTGGAGATGCAAGTTACGCAAACCATGAGAATTTCCCATTTTTCAAAAAACAGCTTTAAAGTTATTTGTACTATAAGTCCGAAAATATATATTAATCTGCTCTAGCATTTCTTTTTTAACTTATAACAAGATTTTTTAATTTTAAGAACTTTTGAGAGCACTTGTAACTCATACCATAATTGATTCCATATAAATGATGAGTTTTCTTAGAAATAAATTAAAAACTTTACAAAACTCGTATTGTATTTTAAAATCTAATCAATCAGTAACGTTCTCAGTATGAGTTTTGCTAACTTTCACTCTATTTTTGTTCAATTTATAGTCTATAAAATAGTTTGTCAATAGCAATAGCTTACTCTGAAAGTGAGGTTAGAAATAACAGTAAAATAATCATATATGTGTAATATGCCTGCGCCATCCCAGGATATCCTAGGGATTCTTTTTGCCCGCTTATATTGAAATATAATTACTGACATTTGGAAACCATTATTACTAGCAAGTTAAATATTATTCTAGAATTTAGAGATACACATTATAATGTCCTAAAAAAAATTTTAAAACTTAATTTTATTACACTGAAAAAAAATTTGGTAATTTTAAGTAAATATTTGTTTCAATAGTACTTGTTAAATATTTCTTTAACTCTAAATGAATTTATTTGTTTCTAAATAAATTTAGTAGTTTCACCAAAATAATACTTGATTCGAAGAAATATTTAACAAGTACTATTGAAGTAAATATTTAATTAAAATTACCACTTTTTCTCTCAGTGTAATTTTTTTTTACATTTTGAGATCTAACTTCTTAAATTTTGAAAATTTTTACACCAAATCTT
>UCOM01004276.1:0-13134 GCA_900474385.1 Ormyrus pomaceus
AAAAAATTACGATTTTTATAGGTTTTTTATGGTTTTCACCATGATAATTCAATTTGCGCCAATTTTGAGTATGAGATTCGTATTCAGCGCATCAAAATACACAGGAATACACTTTTTTGAGTTAATTTTTCCAGTACCCTTTTCGGAAGTACATCCAAAACCAATGGAAAACAAATCTGAAAACTTACATTGCTATTTGTTCAACAACACCAAGTATGCATTTGGAATATATTTTAAAGAGATAATCTAAATTTGTTTTTTATTCATTAAAGTTTATTGGCAATTAAACAGATTCGATAAAAATTATATAAACATTCATTATATGTAACAAAAATTTTATTTTAACTTATAAAACCATAACTAATATATTATATTGAATTTTGTTGTAGTTGCAGCTTTTAATAAAAATAATTAAGAAGTAGTATAATATATTAATAATAATCAATAAACAAAAGTAAAAGTAAACAATCTATACTTTTGAAGATTATTAAATATTGGTATTCTAATTATCGTTTTGTAAAAATTGTCTTGATCTATTTAATGGTCTTCTTTCAGACGATGGTGAAGGGCGATGTCTTTTAAAAAATCCACACTGTAAATAAAAAAATATTTCCTATTATTTTTTTTCTAAAAGAAAGAATAATTACGAATAATATTTAAATTAATCATTCATTTTTTTAAATATTTCTGTCTTATTTTTTATATTTATTAAAAATTACATATATTTCTTAACTTGCTTATTTTATTGATAGATTTTATCAGAAGTTTAAGAAAAAAATCATTATATCTAAAACTACTTGTTGCGCCGAAAAAATTATAAAAATGTTTAAGAAAACTATTAAAAATACGCTATACAGTTATTGATTTATACTGGTCACAAATCCACGTAGACTGGGCGATAATTTACGTGGATCGGTCAAAAATCCACGCGGATTGATGTTGGTCGGATAGAGTCCACGATGATCGATCCATGCAAAATCCATGTTAATCCACGTAAAATCCACTCAGATATCTACGTGAATATTTTTAATAGGGCCCCACTCACCAGTTTCCCAAGCTCCTGCGAATTGGTCCCCAGTTTGAATACTAACAAATGTTATAGCCCTAATTCCGTCGGAAACTTGGCAGCTTTTTTGCTTTCTTGCGAAATCAAGCTTTGCGCATCGAGTTTCAAAAATTCTGTTTTTTAGCACTTTAAATATTCCGATAACAAAATTTTGATTTAAATTTTTTTTGCTGTTTATTAAATTCTAAAATGTATACATAAAAATAAAATAATACAAAAATAACTCCAGCACACTATTTAGGTAAAACAATTAGGTGTTCACCTTGCTTGATAAAAAAATAATTCGATTAATTGACTTTAGTTTAAACACAGTCTATTATATTCACTTTTGTACAGTTGGACACGCTCGCTTTCCTTTGTATAGGGTATGAGTTCGGAGGCTTACTCTCGAGCAGGCAGTTTTAAAAATCTCGGCGATATTCTCTCGAGTAAGGATTTTCTAAGATGGAATTGAATAGTTGGGAAGGACTGGATTCAGCTAACTAGGAGTAACAAATGACAGCGAGAAGAGCTTTTCACCCGTATTTATAGGGCAGGCTTATGCATGGACCTTATGGGAAAAAGCGTGCTGTCCTTCTTTAAGAAGTGCAACAGGGCAAGCTTTCCCGATAAGAGAATTAGTCTTCTCCGTCGAGCTTTTCTTTTACAATTTTCTTAATAATAATTTCGCGGCGGATTTTACAATTAATTCTGATTCTATTAACGATTTGTTACTAGTAGAAATTTGAATGGTAATTTTAGCATAATTAGATCGTGAAATATAACCTTTGAATATTCTAATTTTTAATTATATTAAACTTACTTGATAATTATTGATTAAAGATTACAAAACAAGGTTGTGTCAAAAGTATTGTTTATCAAGTTTACGGGGCTAATTATTCTTCTATAACTTTTTATTTTTACAGGTGTTCTCAGTCAATTACGTTCCTACCCGCTATCCAATTAATTAAAATTCGTACGCAAGCACTCAGGAAGCTGCATGAGTAAGAACATGGTCCTTCGAGCCGGATCCTGGTTTGAAACAGAAGGAATAAGTGCAAAACTGTAAAAGGAAACATCCAACGTAGAACACAAAGTCGCATGATCTCCATACGGCTATAATCTGCTTTAATTTCTAACGACGTGAAGAGTCCGAAAACACGCTCAATTTACGACGGCGTGCCACCTCGAAAAGCAAGCGAAATTCCTCGTCAAGGACAGATAACAAGCCAACGCTTGTCGTCCGAATTTCGACTCAAAATGTCCGAAGTGCTTGAAGCACAAAAGGTCGCAGCAGATCTTTTAGCAACATTTCACTCGCGAATGCTTAAGACGCCTAAGGATAAACGGACACTGAGCTGGCTCAAGACAAATCTCTGTGCGCTTGAGGATCAATGGAAGGAATTCCACTCGCAGCATCTACGTCTACCTCGAGACCCGGAATCGAAGGGAGATACTTATTTCATGAATGATACATACGGCACTACGCAAAACCATTACCTCGATGTGAAGAACATGATTTTGAACGCCCTGCAACCCGACAGGGGTCAGTCGACTACAGAGGCTGACGAAGACTTCGAAGAGGTAACGTTCGAAACGCACCAAAGAACTAGGTTCCCCACGATCGATTTACCTAAATTCTCAGATAACCAAATTGAGTGGGAATCATTCAAAGAAATGTTTTTGGCGACAGTTTGCGGGGTGCCATCAATACCGTCAGTAATGAAGCTACAATATTTGCTCGCGTCGCTCACCGGAGAAGCCGAGTAATACAAAGATCAAGGCTGCCAACTATTTAGGAGAATGGGAGACGCTAACGAACAAATACGATAACAAACGAGCCAACATTTCTTCGCACATGCAGAGTATAACCTCGTGTCCACCAGTCGCTCGCAAGTCCGAAGCTGAGATTAATCGAGTAGTGACAGTCGTTCTAGAGGCGAAACGCGGCCTAGAGAATCTCGAGTGTCCGGTGCAGCATTGGGACGTGTGGCTAATATACCACACGGTGCAAAAGTTGGATAGTGCTACACGTGAAGAGTGGGAGATGTACTTAGACGACGACGACGCTGTGCCAAAATTCGATAAACTCGTGAAGTTTTTCGGCAGATATGCACGCGCACTCGAAACCGCACACGGCGTCGACGGAGCGCCTAAGTCGCACAACACAGCTCTAACCTTCAAACGAAACATAAAGGCGAGAAACTCCAAGGTCGCGCAAGCACAAGTTGCATCCGCTGAGCCCGGGGATAAGACAAAGAAAAATAAATGTAGAACGTGCATATACTGTAAAGAAGCACATAACCTCAGCAGTTGTGAGAAATATCGTGCTTTGTCCATACTTCAATGGCGAAATTTTGTATCTTCCAACAGCATGTGTGAAATTTGCCTCAAGCCGAAACACATCGCTACAGAATGCCGCGTACCGGAACGTTGTTTCACCTGCGGAAACAAACATCATACTTCGTTGCATACGGAAGAAGGGCAGGCTACAGTTGCGAAGTTAGAGACAAAGAAAGACTCTACTCAAAGTACGGCCGCGAGTGGAGCACGACCGCTCCTCTTATCGCCCTGATGTCAATGTGGCCGTCCAAGCATTGGTGATGGGGAAACTGAGAGAGCAGATACCTGCAGAGAGAATAAGGGGGACTTCTTGGCCACATCTTCGAGGACTGCAGCTTGCCGATCCATCGTACCACAGGCCTGAGAACATAGGATGTATAATAGGCGCTGAATTATACGGTCAGCTGCTCACAGGAAAAATTCACCGTGGAGCCAGTGGCGAGCCCGTGGCTCAAGAAACGATGTTTGAGTGGATACTGTCAGGTTCAACTGAAAGTACCGCAGCGACCTACTTTAGTCAAGCAACTGTACATGCTCATCACGTCGTAACGCAAGAAGAGTTGCACACAGCCTTACAAGCATTCTGGTGGGTGGAAGAACCGCCGTCTGTAAAACTTATGCCTCCGGAAGACGAATTATGCGAGCAAAATATTTTTATAGTAATTTTTTTTTTGGAATACAAAATTTTAGTAATTTTAATAATTGCATTTTAAGCTGTTACTTTTTAAATTTTCTAAATTTGTGCATGCAAATTTTTATGCAGGTTTAAGGAATGTAACGTTCGTTACAGTGTAAGACCCCCTTAAGATGCTTTCTATACCCCGCTTGGAGCTCTGCGGAGCGCACTTGGCTGCTCGTCTTGTCGCCGGAGTAAAGGCTGAACTGCAGGACCACAGCCTGGAACTATTCTGCTGGACCGATTCTAAGGTAGTAATCAGCTGGCTAGGTAGCCATCTAACATGCTGGAATACCTTCGTGGCAACATATCGACGCTACTTCCACGAACAAAGTATCAGCACATGCCATCTAAGGGCAATCCACCGGATTTGGCTTCAGGAGGAGCATCTCCGTCAGAGCTTCGAGACTCATCACTCCGGTGGCACGGGCCTACTTGGCTTGTGAAAGGAGAATTCCCATCTGCAACCCAAGAGATATCGTTGGACGAAATGCCTGAACGACGGTCGACCAAAAGACTTGTATTGGTAGGTCAATCCATTGACGAAGAATATGTATTACGTTTTTCAGAGTACTCTAGATTCATTCGAGTGACCGCTTATTACTTGAAATTTAGCCGTAAATGCAAGTCTGGCAATTCTCAGGCGGAAAATTTGTATCTCTCGACCAAGGAACTCGCATCAGCAAGAAATGTGCTGATCAAAAGAGTGCAAGGAGCATTCTTCCCAATGGAGAAACAAGCACTTGAGACCCGTTCATCCGTATCAAGCACCAGCTCACTGGTACCTCTGCGACCGTTTCTCGACGACAAGGGCCTGTTGCGCGTCGCTGGAAGACTGGCCCGATCGACGCTTCCTTACGGAAAAAAACATCAGATCATACTCCCGCAAAACTCAGCTTTCACCAAGTTACTTATCGTCTACACCCATCAACAAACTCTCCATGGAGGCAGTCAACTTACGCTCAGCTTTTTACTACGGACATTTTGGATACTACACGCGAAGGTAACTGGGGCCTTATTCTGTAACTTTTAGGTAAGATTTAAAAAATTTAAGGGAACGACGTCGATTAGCGATATTTGTTTAAAGACGTCGTAAAACTGTTTTCAATTTTAACGCTATCTAAATATTCTTTTAAATATTCATTTAAACGTTCTAAAACAGATGTTTTTATGTTCTAAAAAAGATATTATTAAAAAATTTGTATTATAAATTAATATATTATTAATTTTATAAGTCAATTTAATTTAATTTGAAAATAAAAATAATAAAAAATTAATTTTTGATAATGAAGAAAACGCCAATGAAATTTGGATGTTTTAATTACTCATTTATTCTTCAATTTTTTAAACAAATGTAACTGAACTGAACTATTAACTATGAAAAAGTTGCATTACAAAATAAATATTTTTACAAAATAAATTTTTACAAAATAAATATATATTCATTTTTTTTTAACTAATATTAATAATTCTTTTTACTACTAATAATAACAAATTTAAATGGAATCATTGAAAAGATCATCTAAAGAATCTAAATCAAAGGAATTATTTCCAATTTCTTGAATGATGTAGTTCTCTGGAGGATTTTCTGCAGGTATAAAAGATTTAATTTGATTTAGAGCTTGTTATATTCCCTTCAGTTCCTTTACAGCCATCATCATGTCTGTTTGAGTGTTCGCATTGCTCTTTTCTAGAAAATTCAGCAGAACTTCTACATTTGCGCTTACACCTGAAAATATAATAAATACAGTAGAATAGATACTTTTAATTAATTATATTATGAAAAAGTTATTATATAAAAAATATTTTCTTTTTTAAAATAAAATATTTTAATTTTTATGAATGTAATTTAAAAAAAAATATATAATTTAGCTCAAGTTACCTTTCTTTTGCCGTTTTCTAGAAGGGAAACTTTCTTCGTCGCTGTCTTCTGTCAAGTCAATTATTCTCTTCTTTTTATCTCCCTTGCAATCAGATAGATTCTCCTTGTCACAAACAGGAATGTAGGCAAATTCTCGCTGTAAAGTTGAAGGCGTTTCTACTTTTATACTTTTTGAGGTAGATGAGACTCCTTCTGGTATTGCAAATGCAGGGTTTGATGAAATAAGGTTTGTTGAATTTGTCTGATTTCTGACAGTGGAAGGTGATATTCCATTTTTAACAGGCGTTGCTTTCTCTTTCTTGATTATTTTTAAAATACGCCTTTGAATAGGTTTTAATCACGACTTCGTGCTAGTAGCTCTAATGGCTCGCGTTTTCACTTCTCCTCAACTCTGTAAATGTTTAAAATTTTTTATTTAATTAAACTAATTTAAATGATTCTATTAAAATCCCTCCAATCCAAGTACAAAATAAATTTATGCATTGTTTTAAATTAAAAAAAAAGTTACTTCTAAGAACTGTACAAATTAATAATAAATTGTAACAATAAACTGTAGATTTTTAATAATAAACTGTATATATAGTGTATACTGCAGTGCTTTTTAAAGATTCGACCATGGAGGGATCGTCACTTACAAAAACAATCACAGAACTTTTAAAATTGTGCTTCTGGTAAAGTAAAAAAAAAAAAAAAAAATGAAAATGAAAAACGTTAATTTACTTTCTTCCACTCAGCAGTCAACCTTTTCGTTCCATCAGGAATTGCGTTCAACTGTGCAGTTAATTTATTCCATATTGACTGCATTATGTCGTTTGGATGATGTCGTTTGGATGATCTCCTCTTGCGAAGACGACATCTTGCTCCATGAAACTTAATAAATACTGCTTTTGCTTCACTGATGGTACATTTCTTCTTGAGCTATTAAAAGTAAAGTAAAAAAAAAAAAAATAATTTTATCAAATCAGGAATATAACTTCATCTAGAGGTTCAGTTTGCTTAATCAATTAAATAAATTTATGAAACATTTATATAAATAAATTAAAAAAAAAAAATTAATTATATTTAATTGATAGGAACAATGCTTACAAATAAAGATAATTTTAATCACTCACGATTTTTGATCAGACATGATAAATATGCACAAGTTAGTCGCGTCCGTTCGTCACTGCTATCCAATATACACTGAGGGTCAATAAATTTTGTTCACTTCGAAAAGGAACTGTGCTCTTACAAACACAAGAGGAATTTTATTTTCCGAGAATTACGGGAGTAGCAGAGTTTCAGGGCATTCGTGACAAATATGTATTGTAAATATGAAAGTTTGATTTGTTTTCGAATCACATATAATGAAAAATTTACAATTGTATTTTGAATAAACAAAGTATTTCTTAATATTTGTAAAAAATGTTTCCTCCAAAATTTTAAATAAAATTGAACATTTTGATTACTTACTTTTCAATCTTTTTACACTTTGTATTAGTCCCGTTGACTTTTTGAACACCAATTTCATTTAGAATAGAGTTGCCGCTGCCATAAGTCCCAAATATTTTTGATATTCTTTCATTAGTTTCACTTAAAAAATGTTTAGGCTCTATATTGCCAGTGGCTTTTAAAGCTTTCGCATATTGAGCTTTCCGAGTTTTACTATTGAGCCGCATGTTGGTCCATGTCTTTTTGAATAAGATTCATTTGGAAAAGATAATAAAAGAAAAATAAGTACATAGTTTGTTATGCACTAAGCAACATTTTAGAAAGATTACCTTTTTCCAACCATTTATATCTTTTTTAACACCTTCACAATTATTCAATACTGTGTTGTTAACTCTTTCCAAAGTTTTATATATATAACATGACCTCTGCGTCCTAACTTAGGGATTTGACCCCTTGCAAATAATAAATGTGTCTCCATAAATGACACTATTGTTTCAATCTGAACTGCAGATGGTCGATTTTTTGTTGTTCTAAATTTTATTCTTTCTTGCCAAGCCATTTTATTTTTAAAACTAAAGGTGATGCTAGCTGAAGTAAATATTCTGTGCGACTGAAACTAACCAGAGCAAAGACGTGTAGTCGGAATATTGAACAACACGTCGCACATTCTTTTGCTCGTATTTCGTAGAAAAGGGTCGTGGAATATTTACAAATTTCCTAAGTTACAGTACGTTTGAAGTTACAAGTAGTTACAGTAAGCTTCAAGTCTCATCAAGAAGATGTTTGCAGCTGCAATAGCAGGAATACTCATTGATGAGGAAGATCGCCGTGAAGCTATAAGAAATCTCCGAGGTTTAAAAAGATTATTAAGAGATGCATGAAACCCGTTTACGCTCAACGAAGAATATTTTCGACAGCATTATAGGTTTGTATTCGTTGGCACGTAGCCTTTTAAAAATTTAATTACATAAATTAAAAATTTTTATTTAAAAAAATCTCAGTTCTAATTATTAATATATATCGAACACGTAAAAAACAATGATTAAAATGTAACTTACATTTGTTGTGTTAAAAAATTTACGTGATATTAATAATAACAATTACAAGATTTTATTTTTATTTTATTTAAAAATATTAAAACTATAACATAAAATATTTGTAATATTTATATTACTAATAATTTTCAGATTAACGCCTCATGTAGCACTGCAATTAATCGACATCCTAAGTGGTCGCATAAATGTTCAACGAACAACAGCTATTCCTGTACATTTGCAAGTTTTAGCAGTACTCCGATTTTTGGCTGAAGGAGCTTTTCAAAAGGGTGCAGGTAGTGACTTCAATCATCCGATAAGCCAACCTTCGTTAAGTCGGTGTATTGATAAAGTTATAAATTCTCTTAGTGAAATCAAAGACAATTACATACGATTCCCAAGGTCAAGAGAAGAAAGGGAACACGTTTCAAACGCGTAATAATTATAATAATAATAACAATAATAATAATAACAATTTCTAATGATAAAAAAATAATGTTCTAAAAAGTTTTAGAGGAACCATTAGGATTCCAAGAATAATTGGATTAATCGATTGCTTCTTAGTGTCATGTATTAGACCGAGGAGAAATGAAGAAGCATTTTTTAACTATAAGGCTGGGCCTTCAATCAATGTACAAGTGGTAAATTTTTCTGTTACTTAAAATAGATTTGCATGCATTTAAATAATAAAAGAAAACTTTTGAATATCTTAAAGTCATTATAATTAGAGTAGTATAGTAATTCGAGGCTTGCGCATGTGTCCCGGCAGCAACACAGACCGTTTTATTTGGAATTTTAGTGAAATAAAAGATTATTGCGAATCGTTAAGAAATAATAGAGATATTGTAGCACTGGAAGGAAATTATTATCTACTTGGTAAAACATTGATTCTTTTTTAAACTAGTGTTCTATGATATATAATGTGCAATGATTCAAATTTTTATTTATAATATTAGAAAGCATTTTATTTTGTGAAAATCAATTGAAAGATTTTAACTTTTTTTGGATACGTAATCTTATTTCTATAGTGTAGATTAATATTTATATTAATTATTACAAATATAATTTTAAAAAATAAGTAGCAAACTTTTTTCACAAAAATTTTAAAGGTTTACAAAAAATCAATATGTAAAAAATTTTACGGAACTAAATAGTAAAAGAAACATATAACATTCAAAAATTTGTTAGCGATCGTTCAATTATTAGTTAGAAATTTTAAATTAAATTAAAATATCTGGACAATTATAGTCTTAAAACAAAAATTAGTTAAGTACTATGAACGTTATTTAAGCAGTAAAGTATAATCATTTTTTTTTTTTTTTTTTGCTTTTAAAGGAGACAGTGAATATACTCCGGCTCCCATTATGCTCACACCAATATTGAATGCTTTAGACGGAACTGTAGAAGCTGAGTATACAAGAGAGTATGTGACGACTCGTTGCAAAATAGAACAGACATTTGGTCTGCTTACAAATGTATGGATGGCAATAAAACGAGCTCGTACTTTGTACTATCAACCTGAGAAGGTAGCTAAAATAATAACAGCATGTGTTATCTTGCATAATTTCCGTTTACTAAATGGGTAAGTAAACCAATCTGTTTAATTATTAAAATAAGTTATATTAATTAGTATATGTATTTTTGTTATAGAGCACCAACTGAAATTCTTCCGAATGATCTAATTCAAAATGACGAAGAAATGAATTATGAACATCACGAATTCCTAGCGGGTGTCAATGAAAGACAACGACTAATTAATCAATATTATAGACTCTAGATAACAATGACAATAATCTATAATGAAAACAATTTTTTTAAAATGATCTATTGAAATAAAGAAAATTCAATTGAGAAAATGTTATTAGCATTACTATAAAGACATTTCGAAATTCATCTTTATAATTTTTCGTTAAATGCTATTTAAAGCTGCGTAAAACCACTTTTTGTGTTTTGCGCTTGCGTTAAACCATGTAACGCAGTCGATATTCGTAAAAAATATTCGTACATTGTTACTGCGCATGCGCATTACTTATTTTAATACTGTTTAACGCTTCCAAACTGGGCGTTAAAAGTTACTGAATAAGGCCCCTGTACGCTAAATAATAAAAAATTGCGTGCGATGCGCAACTAATGGGCTCTCTACCACCGTTTCGCGTCGAAGAGGCCCGGCCCTTTTTGCGCAGTGGTGTCGACTATGCCGGCCCTATAGATATACGCACATCAAAGGGACGAGGTCACAAGTCATATAAAGGCTATCTCTATCTTTGCATCTTCGTGTGCTTGGCTATCAAAGCAGTGCACATCGAGATAGCCTCTGACTTGGCCACGGCCGCATTTGTTGCTGCATATAAAAGATTTACAGGGCGCCGAGGGCGCCGCGGAGAATTGCTGAGTGACAATGGAACAAATTTCCATGGAACCGACGCGGAGTTAAGAAGACTCTGCCAGGAGGCGATTACCACTCAAGTAGAGGCTTGCATAAATTCTAGGCCACTGTTTGTGCCGAGTTCGAATAGTAAGGACGCACCACCGATTACTCCAGTCCATTATTTGATTGGAGGCGAACTAACCGTCCCACCTGAGCCTTACAACGAATCCAAGGAAGAAATTAATCCAGTTAACCGATGGATACTTATAATCAAAATGAAGAACCAATTATGGCGCTGTTCGCGCCGCGATTACCTACACACCCTTCAACAGCGAAGTAAATGGCGCAAGGCCAAGGCAAATATTGCTGTACGAGACGTTGTCTTGTTAGTCAACGAAACTACGTCACCAACCAACTCGCTCACTCATGTCGTAATGATGTTAAAATATGTAAATCGGCACGATCCTCGCACCGGGGCGGGCGGAATGTTTAAACCACGTTTAAATTTGGCGCTACAATAAATAGCTATGGTGCAAACGCGTCTTTACTTTGCGAGCCGTCACGTCGCTACGCGGAGCACCACACGTTCACTTTTCCGTGCTCGGTTCACATGCGAAGACGCGCACGCGGAGAGCACCACAAATTTTAATTTGGAGTAGAGTTAGAGAAGATTGTGCAATAAAGTTTTTTGTTTTTCTTAAAAGGCGTTCTCAGTCAAGTACGTAAAAATAATTTCTGCTTGCAAAGCCCTAAAAAGCAGCAGAAAACTTTTAAACATAAAAGTTAAAAGTAAATTATAAAATAACTGTTAGAGAACGTTCATTAGACTGATTAGAATTGTCAAATTCAGGGGCCAGGGATCAATCATAAAAAGTAGAATAGTAGATTACTTTTTTTTATATCTATGGTTGGTTAGCAGACCTCTTAAGCTGTAGCTAAGTTGATTGTGCTAATACAATTCTTAAGATAAAAATAAACTCTGATTGCAAAGCCCTGCTTGTCATTATTGGCCTCGAAAACTACTTTTTACAATCAATAACAGAGAACATACGTAAGAGTTTTCAATTTCTTGTATAAGAAATTAAATTAAAATTTAAACTTATAAAGCAATAGACAACTGTTAATCATAAAAGTTAAAAGTAACTAATATAATATTACTATCATTATTCGATATGAATATTATTATTATTATTCAGAAAGACTCAACTACGGTACTTTATAAACCATTTTCTTTATTTTCTTTTTGAAATTTAAAATGTACGTTTTTTGACTTCATTTTTTTATTTTTTAAGTAGCATTTTTTATTGCCTATTTATTATTAAAATAAAATTTTATTCGATGTACGACATAGTAAAAGGCCTATTGCATAAGTGGTCTTTTAAATTTACCCACAAAAAGTTTTCTTTCGAATATCCGATTAACGTGGTTTTAATCACTGTTTTTTTTTTTTTTTTTTTTTTAGCTAGGTCGCTGTCTAACTTAGAGGCGGGATTGTTTACAACGTTTCTGTCTCTCTCGCCAGTGTCGGTCCGCTCTCCTTCCCAAATTCTAGCCCGTGAGCGAGGACCGCGCATTAGGCCACGCCTGCTCGCGCTTGACGCCTTGATTGGCCTTATGCCTTTAATTTTTAATTGATCATAGCTTCAATTCTATGCATCGGAGAAAAAAATGACTAAGAGCTTTTTTTCTCAGAATTGCTTCCTCTACCGATGGTATCCTTTTCTGCATACCTTTTCTGAACACCCTGTATAATTAATACTACAAAAGGAACATGTCTATCGGTAACTATTAGTTTTAGCGATAGTTCTTTTAGTAATATTTGCATATTAAATGTTACAGCGGTAATATTCGAACACAAAAATAATTATTCCTTAACTGAATTTAACACATGAACAATCTTTATAACTGTTGCAACTATTAACTATTTAGAAGAGCGTAGATACTATTTAATATTCGAAGTTCGTATAATTCTCTTAATTATTTATATAATTATCGATAATTATAATTATCGATAATACATATTGATAAATTTATTCGAAATTAATAATCTTATACTACTCTTCCTTAAAATTAAATTATTATCGATGAATGGTTTTTCTTTATGTGAGCTTATCCTAATACATTTGAAAATATCCTAATACATATATATATATATATATATGATTTATAATTCTTTTCTTTTAATAATATATATATACTAGGGGGGGTACCCCCCTACTCGCTCCGCTCGTCAACCCCCCCAAAGTTTGATAAGGATTCAATATATATTAAAAATTATTAATTTTAAATTTCTTAATTTGACGTAGTAATTTTTCTATTTTTTCCACACCACCCATGAGGTAAATAGATTAGTCC
>UCOM01004277.1:0-13109 GCA_900474385.1 Ormyrus pomaceus
TATTAAAGTTTTATTTATTTTGTTTCAATTTTTTTAATAGCTGTATCTTAGTGAATAATCGATCTCTTTCAATGATCAACCACTTATTTTTTTCGTCTTTAACTAAACTTTCAAAATTAAAAAGAACTTTTGAAGTTTATCTACTAATTTTTATTTTATAACGATTTTAAATTATGTATGGTATAGCGATTATACAAGGTGAGGAAAAAGTATGGAAACATCTGGAAATTTTGCGATTTTTATAGTAACAGAAAACAAAAAAAGCTCATACCCTTGGTAACTTTCAAGGAGGAATCCAAAGGTGAACTCTGATTTGACCTAGAACCTCATTTTCCAGGTTATTTCAAGGTCAACCTCATTTTTTCAAATGGGAACCCCTATTTTTGATAAATCTTTAAATTGCTTTTTATTCGTTTTCTAACAAAAATCAACCCTATTTTTGTATTTTTGAAAATCCTTTTTCGAAATGTTTGCACATTTATTACTTAGAAATGAATTAAAATTTTTCATTATTAGACCAGGAGAACTACCTCAAATATAGTCGTTTGAAATAACTCGGTTGACATTTGTTTCTTTTCTTTTACCACTAAACGAGCGAGATTTGTAGGAAATCATACTTTGACCTCTATTTGACCTCCAGAGGTTACGGTAACCTTATACCTAAAGACATATCCGGACGTAAAATTTTCCGCACTTTTCGATTCCGGCATCAAAAATAGGGACTCCCATGTGAAAAAATGAGGTTGACCTTGAAATAACCTAGATAATGACGTTCAAAGTCAAATCAGAGGTCACCGTTGGGTTCCTCGGTGAAAGTTACCTAGGGTATAACCCAGGGATGTTAATGTAACCTACCTAAGTGTAATACACGTGTACTACACGCGTATTAGACGTGTGATAAGTATAATAGAAAAGCAGCTGTAAACAACACCAGCATTTTAGAAAATATAACTAATTTGGCTATTTTAAAGCAAATTTGGCTGTAATTAAGGTAAATACTAATTTAATAATTTAATAAAACATGTTTTATTCAAATTCTTTTACAACTCCTAGACTCCTAGAAATAAGAGTGCAGCTGTAGTATAAAGCTAGCAGTATTAGGTTAAAATATTTTGAAATTCAGACTATAAGTCATACTGCAAATTAAAAATCATAAATTAATTATAAATTATTAATTAAAATTGTAAAGTCTATGTCTAATTTTGAAAGGCATGATACAATGCATATTATCAGTTTGCTATGCCTCGCTTTCCAATTAAAGAATTTAATTCAAACCCCTATTGTCTAGTAAAATCCTTTTCAATTATGGGGAAGACTTTCCATAAAAATTGGGAAGGTTTTACCCAAGTAAGAGACGCTGATGCAAAAATAATAGGAGCTAAATGTGATCTATGTAAGAAGATTTTGAGAAAAAGAGATAGTGAGACCCTTCGAAGACATAAGTTCGTTTCCATTATTTTTCATGTACCATTGTACCAATATATTATTATTTATTATTTATACTTTTTTTGTAAATAGGGCCATATATGAAGGGCCTAAAGAAGTTTCGCCTCTTCATGAGCAATTTCTCAGATCACCTACTTTGCCTACAGAAAACTGTGTAAATAACGAAAACGGTGCTCATTTAACTGAAGCTACAGAAATAAATTTGCCTGAAAAAGATTTGCTATGATTTTATTATATTTTATTATATTATACTTATAAATTACAATAATTTTATTTTCCTGGTGAAAATAGTTTTTGTGCAAAAAGTTGCAAAAATGTACAAAAGTGGTTTAAAAAGGTGTAAATCTGTGTAAATGGGTGTATTTTTACACATTTTTACACATTTTTAAATATTTATTAACAAAAAAATAAGCATTTTTAAACAAAAATAAATCAATCTAAAACAAAATGTATTTGAAAACTTGAAAAATAAATACATTTTTACACAAAAATAAACATTTTTTGCACAAAAATATACATTTTTATTATTTTTAAATACATTAACAAAAAAAGAAAACAGTTTTAAACATTTTGAAACCTTTTTTGGGTACTCTAATTCGGTAATGTATTTGGCTACAAATGGAAATATTTCTTTTTGTTTAAAAATGGTAAATTTTGTGTAAATTTGTTTAAAAAAGTGTCACGAAATATCACATTTTTACACACTTACAAACATTTCAAAACATTTATGACCATTTTTACACAGAAATTATTTCCACCAGGGTTCTCTCTTACTATTGAGTGTACGTCCCCCAGCCCGGAGGATAGCTTTAATTAATTAAAACAATTAATTAAAAAATTGCTAGGTGCACCCCGCGACCACGTAACCCGATTGAAAGCACTAATTAATTATAAACATTTAAAAAATTACAATGTATACCCCACAACCACATAACCCGGGTTAATTATAAACCATAAATTAAACAATTAAATCGCACATCCGACTACCACATAATCCGGGGGAAAGCTATAATTATTCATAAAAAATTAATTAAGCAATAAACTGTACAACCCTCAACCACGTAACCCGGAAGAACGCATTCTTAATAATCAAATAATGAAACAATAAATTTTACACCCCATAACCACATAACCCGGGGAAAAGTTGTAATTATTTATAAAAATTTAATTAATAAATTGCAGGCACACACAACTTCGAAGGCATTTTCGAAAGCAATAAAGACAGATGAAGAAATAGACTTAAAGTTGTTTATATACATTTTTTTATATACTGTGGTATAGATTTCAAAAAAGTAGAGTCGGCCTATTGTAAAGATTTATTGAAGTCTTTTAATGGAAGCTACCATGTGCCTACTAGTGAAGAAATGAACAATAATATATTAAGTGGAGCTTCAAAGAAAATACATATGAAAAACAATTCAGCCAATTTTGTTCCTGCGATAGGGGTTTTAACCCACAAGGATGGCAATGAAATCTTTGCCATAAGCTTTGCTATCAATAATAAAAAAGAGTATATTTATATTAGTTATTTTGAGAAAAGTATGGACGAAACTGAAATTACACAAGAATTAGAAAATTTTTGTGATAGTTCCGTTCAAAAAGCTAAAAATATGTACAGTATCAGTGTAAGATATGTAATTTACGAAGGTATTCCAAAAATATGTCGAATAAGTAAAGTAGATCAAATGACCTACTATATTATATATTCATTTTCTATGCTGATTCAAACTTTAAGCCATGAACATTCCCCTTTTCTTGTTAGACATGAAGAAGATATAGCAAGATCTACGAAATATATACAGACGATTGATGACTTTGAAAGAAAATGATCTAATATAGAATATAGTTTAGCAGATGCTACAGAAGATTTAATGGAAAATGATAGTTTATCAATTAACAAGTCCTCAACAAATGACATTTTTAAATTTTTAAGTCCAGTGTGTTTAGCAGCCAATTTTTTGGTACATAATTATAGAGGTCATTTCTTCATGAATTTTGAATCATTGCAGGAGATGATGCATGGCTTTCTTTTTGATGTAACACCCGATGATGCTTTTGACAGTTTCGCGCAATATAAACATAAAAACGGCACATTCAATTTGTTACTCGCTTCTCCAATGAAATTTTACAAAAATAGATTTTGGAACATTTCAAAATTAGATCATAAATCGTTAAGTATTTTTGTCATGGAAATTATAAATTTACCGGCAATTTAAAAAAAAATAAATATTTTAAATTTGAAAGATGTTGTGTCTAAATCACACAAGGAAAAAAGTGAAAATTTTGTATCTTTATCATTGTCACTTTTTCTTAATGAGTAATAAATGACTTGTTTATGTAACATATAAATAAGACATTAATCAATTAGTAAAGTAAGTTCTTAATGATGAGATGTATAAATCATCTGTTCCTTAAACTAGATTAAAATACTTTTTGTTAAAACGCGTTTCACTTTATTAAAAAAATTATTTATTTTTATCTAGCTCGTATAAGTGTTTATTATATTTATAATAAAATTTATGAATACAGAATTTAGTTCGTTTAAGTGTTCATTATATTTATCATAAAATTTATTAATACAGAATTATATAGACTATAAATTAGATAAAAAGTTTTGTTGAAAAGTTTTAATTATTTTGCCAAAATTATTTGTTTTAGTGTACCATATTTAAGTACTTATTATATTATGTTTATCATAAGATATACATATCATTACATAATCGTTTTTGTTTAAAAACTGTTCTAAAAAGAAATTCTGCATGACATTTGCAGTGAATAAAATAATGTTAAAACTACTGATTGTTTTTCTATCTCTAATCAATAAAACAATTTTTTTCAGGTTCTCTCTTGCCCCTCAGCATTTTACTCAAAAATGCTTTACTCGAAAATGCAATGCGCGAAGCGCGTTGGATTTTATTAGTAACTTAAAGATCGCGTAGTAAGCTTAGCTTTAAAGCGTTTTTTTCTTCATAAAACTATTGTTTATATGTACATTCTAATAAGCATTTTTAAAGGAACATAAAAGGTGTTGAATTATTGTGTATTATTAAAATTTCAATAGTTTTATTTTAAAAGCAATATCGTGTTTTAGAAATTAAAAAATTATTTTTTATCTTTAACACTGTTAATTGTTAAAAAATTTTCATGTAGATGTTTTTTATTATTTAAGTGCTGTAGAATAAGCAGGTATATTTTATTTTTCTGTAGCACCTTCATTACAAAAACTAATTATTTGACTTAAAAGCAAGTATTATTTATTTTTTATATCGAAAATGCAGTTTCACACATGTTTACAGATAGTAAATTAAAATACACATGCAAAAAAACCATTTTACGTAGCGACACATAGTGTAATCAAATGGACTAAAATCTACCGACAGTAAAAATCTGCATCTATCTTCGTGACATATTTTTGCATACACATTTCACCTTGGTCAATAACGTATAGGTGCAGAAATTGTGATATTTGAACTTTTCACCTTTAAAAAAATCGATGACATCGCTGAAGTGCATACAATTTATTTTTAAAATCAATTTTTAAACACAAGTTTTGGGCCTTCCAAACCCTAGGGCCTTCAACACAAGACTCCTTACCCCTAAACCCTAAAAACCTAAATTACAAAACCCTAGACCCTCAAACCCTATATCCTTAAATCCTAAACTACAAAACCCTAAACCCTTAAACCCTAGATTCCCAAACCCTAGACCCTCAAACTCTAGACTCCCAAACCCTAGACCTCGAACCCTACACCCTAAAAATCCCTAGTTTTCCAAACCCTGCACTCTTAAATCATAGACTTTCAAACCTTAGACTCCCAAACCCTAGACCCTCAAACCCTACACTCTTAAATCCTAGAGCATTAAACCCTAGACTTCAAACCCTGCACCCTTAAATCCTAAACTCCCAAACCCTAGACCTTTAAACCCTAGATTCCTAAACCCTACACCCTAAAACCCTAGATTCTCAAACCCTGAAACCCTAGATTCCCAAACTCTAGACCTCAAACCCTAAATTCATAAACCCTAGACCCTTAGATTCTCAAACGCTACACCCTCAAATCCTAGACCTTCAAACCCTAGACTCCCAAACCCTACACCATAAACCCTAAATTCCCAAACCCAAAATCCTACACAATAAACCCTAAATTCCCAAATCCAAAACCCTACACCCTTAAATCCTAAACTCCAAAACCCTAGAACCTTAAACCCTAGATTCCCAAACCCTAGACCCTCAAACTCTAGACTCCTAAACCCTAGACCTCGAACCCTACAGCCTAAAAAATCGTAGATTCCCAAACCTTACACCCTTAAATCCTAGACTTTCAAACCTTAGACTCCCAAACCCTACACCATAAAACCCTAAATTCCCAAACCCAAGACTCTAAAACCTTACACCCTTAAATCCTAAACCCCAAACCCTAGACCCTTAAACCCTAGATGCCCAAACCCTAGACCCTGAAACTCTAGACTCCCAAACCCTAGACCTCGAACCCTACACCCTAAAAAACCCTAGACCCTCAAACCCTACACTCCTAAATCCTAGAGCCTCAGACCCTAGACTTCATAACCCTGCACCCTTAAATCCTCCGAAACTCTAGACACTTAAACCTCAAACACTAAAACCCTAGATTCTCAATCCCTAGACCTTGAAACCCTAAACCCTTAAATCCTAAACTCCCAAACCCTAGACCCTCAAACCCTACACCCTAAAACCCTAAATTGCCAAACCTTAGACCCTCAAACCGCAGACTCCCAAACTCTAGACCTCAAACCCCACACCCTAAAACCCTAAATTCCCAAACCCTAGACCCTAAAACACTAGATTCCCATATCCTACGTTTGTTAAAAGAAAATCTATCATTAATTGTATTAGATGTTGTTAAACAAGGACATGTAACGGTTAACGCAGGCAATGTTGCCCGTTCTTAGTTTTCAAAAGCTAAAAAAGTGGCTAAGTACAGTGGCCTGGATGAAGGTTTGATCACCAAGTTTCAAAAAAAATTTTCAAACCATGTCTTGCGGAAGAGAGATTGATACAAACAAATTTAAAAATTACGGTTTTGATACTGCAGAGCTTTGTATTCAATTATACGATTGGTACAAAATGCCACAATGTTTACACAAAGTTTTAATACATGGTAGTGATATAATTAAATCATTCAACATACCAATTGGTTGGCTGTCAGAAGAACCTCAAGATAGTAACAACCAAGTATTTTGCAAAGCACGAATTGCTCATAGTAGAATGATCAGTAGGGTATTAATTTTTAGAGGTCCAGAAAGCAAGTATACTGGCTCAACCCATGTTCGACACTTTACCCGTGATGAATCGATGATAAGAGAGATACCTTTTTCAAGGGTTTTCTACCGAGGATAGAGCAGCTCAAATCCCGGTCCTCTAAAGGTTAACGAATAAAGATATACTAAGATATATATTAATCCACTCTGACCCTCTTATTAGCACCATGAGAATAAAAGAGGATAAAAATAAATTTCCTCCGAATAAAGAAGCAGAAAATTTGCTTCAATGAAGTTCGTATTAATATGTTAAATAATCCTTGCCTTAATTGGCTGGGCTATCAATCCTTGCTTATGGTGTAAGGATGTAGGGTTTGGGTGTCTATGGTTTGAGGGTCTAGGGTTTGAGAGTATACGGTTTTAAGGTCTAGGATTTAAGGGTCTAGGGCTTTAGAGTTGTAGGTTTTGGGAATCTAGGGTTTTAAGTTGTAGTGTTTGAGGTCTAGGATTTGGGAGTCTAGGGTTTGATGGTCTAGGATTCAAGGATGTAGGGTTTGGGAATTTGGGGTTCCAGGATGTGGGGTTTGAGGTCTAGAGTTTGGGAGTCTGGGGTTTGAGAGTCTAAAGTTTGGAAATTTAGGGTTTTAGAGAGTAGGGTTTGAAAGTCTAGGATTTTAGGGTGTAGGATTTGGGA
Source organism: Ormyrus pomaceus (assembly GCA_900474385.1). Classification (NCBI taxonomy): domain Eukaryota; kingdom Metazoa; phylum Arthropoda; class Insecta; order Hymenoptera; family Ormyridae; genus Ormyrus; species Ormyrus pomaceus. Next base: position 7,379 of record UCOM01004277.1, read on the forward strand.
ATCTAGGATTTCAGGGTGTAGGGTTTGGGAATTTAGGGTTTTACGGTGTAGGATTTGAGAGTCTAGGGTCTAGGGTTCGGGAGTCTAGGGTTTAAAGGTCTAGAGTTCAGGAATCTATGATTTTAGGGTCTAAGGTTTGAGAACTTAGGGTTTTAAGGTGTCGGGTTCGAGGTCTATGGTTTGGGGGTCTAGGGTTTGAAGGTCTGGGATTTAAGGGTGTAGGGTTTGGGAATCTAGGATTTCAGAGTGCAGGATTTGGGAATTTAGGGTTTTAGGGAGTAGGATTTGGGAGTCTAGGGTTTAAAAGTCTAGGATTTAAGGTTCTAGGGCTTTAGGTTTGTGGGGTTTGGGAATCTAGGGATTTAAGTTGTAGTGTTTGAAGTCTAGGGTTTGAGGGTCTAGAGTTTGGGGGTCTAGAGTTCGAAGGTCTGGGATTTAAGGGTGTAGGGCTTTGGGGTCTAGGGTTTTAGGGTGGAGCGGTTGAAGTCTAGGGTTTGGAAGTCTAGGGTTTGAAGGTCTAGGATTTAAGGGTGTAGGGTTTAGGAATTCAAGGTTTTAGGGTGTGGAGTTTGAAGATCTAAGGTTTGAGAGTCCAGGGTTGGAAGTACTAGGATTTAAGGTTGTAGGGTTTTAGGGTCTAGGGTTTGGGAATCTAGGTTTTTAGGGTGTAGGGTTTGAGTTTCGGGGTTTGGGAGTCTAGCGTTTGAGGGTCTAGGGCTTGAAGGTCTATGATTTCAGAGTTTAGGTTTTGGGAATTTAGGGTTTTAGGGTGTAGGATTTGGGAGTCTAGGGTTAGAAGGTCTAGAATTTAAGGGTGTAGAGTTTGGGAATCTTGGATTTCAGGGTGTAGAGTTTGGAAGTTTAGGATATAAGGGTGTAGGGTTTTTGACATATTTTTTTCGACAGTATTAAATAAAAAATGAAATTTTTTAAATATTAATTTGGAGGGAGCTACGTGCCAATTAATTGGCTGCGGTTTATAAATAAAGTATGTCATACATTATTATAATTATACATTTATTGAAAAAATCAGTAAGTACAAGAAGTGTTCAGAACTGCAGACAATTGATTAACAATTAGCAATTTTAACTATTTTGCAAGATTATATTTTGATTTCTTTCCGCAACATAATTTACAACAGGTCTTAGTAATTTAAGTGCAATCTTGGAGTCCTCTTTTTGTTCGTTTGTAAACATTTCAAAGTATAATAAATGTCGACTAATTGATTAGAATTACTATTTTTCAAGCGGTTTCTATAAATATTATGAATGTACGTCCAACTAGAGAACAAACCTTCAATCAACGCAGTAGAAACTGGTATTAACAACAGTGTTGTTGCGATTTTCGATAAATTTGGATATTTGAATTCACTTAATAACCAAAACGAAATACCATTACTAGACTCATCCGAAAGTAAGCTTAATATTGGATCCGAAGAGTATTTTTTGAACTCCAGTTTCCCATGCTCATCTAGAATTCCTCCCAGAAAGTTATGAGCAATTTCTCTTTGATCTTGATCGAGTAGGAGCCCTTTGTATTTAGGATGTAATAAATTTGCCGCATAACCTACAGGCCATATAGCCTTTTTAATTCTCATTTTAATTTGTTCAGCACACTCATTTTTTGATAATTGTAGGGATAACCACAACTCTGTTGAATCTGCTATATTATATAGTGGACCTTTGTTAATAAGCTTACAAATAGGTGTAACAACTTCAATAGTCCAAGCTAGCTCAGTTTCAAAATTTTCATCGAATATAATTTCCATTACATTTTCTTCAATATAAACATCATCTATTAACGATATTTGACGCAATATGCGTAAGTTTTTTAAAACTTTTTCGCAAGTATCTCGAATGAAACAAAATCGTGTGTCTGGAAAATTTTTTAATTTTGTCCTCCAAGTCTTTCTATTAACGTATCCAATTTCGGATCACGGAATGTATGGATAACATTACGTAGTTTTTCGATTAAAGACCTGTCTACTGAACTTTTAATTAAAAGATTGGCACTATGGCTGGAGCAAGTTAATTGCCATAAGTTCTCATTATCATGCGTTTCTGCTAATCTTCCTACACAAATGATTTTGCTGTCATTATCAGTAACAATAGAAAAAATATTAGTGTTGTATTTGTCCTTCGCAATTTCGATAGCTTCTTGAATGATTTGCCCTAAAGTTACTCCATCTTCTTTTTCCAATGATACATCTCTGCATGATAAAAACGCTTGAGGAACATAAATATTGCGCATAGTACAAACAATTAATTTTCGATTTACAGTCTTATTTCGCCATCCATCTACTAATAAAACGTTATCAGTTCCTTGAAACATTTGTTTCCTTTCTGAAATAATATATATCTTCATGTATGTCGTGTAAACAACTGGAGGCAAGTACTTGTCTACATGGTGGTTTATATTTAAAATTTATTTCACATAAACTATTTATTAAATCTAAAAAGTATTTATCTTCAAAAACTTTGTAAGGTATGTTACAGGCATAAAAAAATTTATCTAATTTTCTGTCGATTTCAGGTCTTGTTAATTCAATGTCGACGTCATCAAAAGTTCGTTTTCTACCCTTAGCCTGAAAATAAAAACAAGTTTTTTAAGTAAAAAAGTAAATAACATAAGAAAAATATTCTACAATATATTAATGCTTTCCTCTGCGTTATATGGTTGTGGGTTTTACAGTTTATTTGTTTAATTTATTATTTATTATTAATTAGAATTTTTCCCCGGGTTACATGGTTGAGGGGTGTACAGTGTATTTTAATTTATTGTTTGTTGTTAATTAATGTTTTTCTTTGTGTTACGTGGTTGAGGGGTATGCAGTGTGTTTGTTTAATTTATTGTTTATTATTAATTAGAATTTTTCCCCGTGTTATGTGGTTGAGGGTTTTCCAGTCTATTTGTTTATTTATTTATTTATTATTATTTAAGGCTTTTTTCCCCGGGTTATGTGGTTGAGGGATATACATCATTTTTTGTAATTATTGTTTATTATTAATTAGAATTTTTCCCCGGGTTACGTGGTTGAGGATGTACAGTTTACTGTTTAATTATTTGTTTGTTATTAATGCTTTCCCCCGGCTTATGTGGTTGGGGGGTGTACAGTTTGTTGTTTAATTATTGGTTTATTAATAATGCTTTCCCCCGAGTTACGTAGTTGAGGGTTGTACAGTTTACTATTTAATTATTTGTTTATTATTAATGTTTTCTTTTTATTATTAATGTTTTCCCCCATTATTGTTCAATTAATTTTTTATGAATAATTATAGCTTTCCCCCGGATTATGTGGTAGTCGGATGTGCGATTTAATTGTTTAATTTATGGTTTATAATTAACCCGGGTTATGTGGTTGTGGGGTATACATTGTAATTTTTTAAATGTTTATAATTAATTAGTGCTTTCAATCGGGTTACGTGGTCGCGGGGTGCACCTAGCAATTTTTTAATTAATTGTTTTAATTAATTAAAGCTATCCTCCGGGCTGGGGGACGTACACTCAATAGTAAGAGAGAACCCTGGTGGAAATAATTTCTGTGTAAAAATGGTCATAAATGTTTTGAAATGTTTGTAAGTGTGTAAAAATGTGATATTTCGTGACACTTTTTTAAACAAATTTACACAAAATTTACCATTTTTAAACAAAAAGAAATATTTCCATTTGTAGCCAAATACATTACCGAATTAGAGTACCCAAAAAAGGTTTCAAAATGTTTAAAACTGTTTTCTTTTTTTGTTAATGTATTTAAAAATAATAAAAATGTATATTTTTGTGCAAAAAATGTTTATTTTTGTGTAAAAATGTATTTATTTTTCAAGTTTTCAAATACATTTTGTTTTAGATTGATTTATTTTTGTTTAAAAATGCTTATTTTTTTGTTAATAAATATTTAAAAATGTGTAAAAATGTGTAAAAATACACCCATTTACACAGATTTACACCTTTTTAAACCACTTTTGTACATTTTTGCAACTTTTTGCACAAAAACTATTTTCACCAGGAAAATAAAATTATTGTAATTTATAAGTATAATATAATAAAATATAATAAAATCATAGCAAATCTTTTTCAGGCAAATTTATTTCTGTAGCTTCAGTTAAATGAGCACCGTTTTCGTTATTTACACAGTTTTCTGTAGGCAAAGTAGGTGATCTGAGAAATTGCTCATGAAGAGGCGAAACTTCTTTAGGCCCTTCATATATGGCCCTATTTACAAAAAAAGTATAAATAATAAATAATAATATATTGGTACAATGGTACATGAAAAATAATGGAAACGAACTTATGTCTTCGAAGGGTCTCACTATCTCTTTTTCTCAAAATCTTCTTACATAGATCACATTTAGCTCCTATTATTTTTGCATCAGCGTCTCTTACTTGGGTAAAACCTTCCCAATTTTTATGGAAAGTCTTCCCCATAATTGAAAAGGATTTTACTAGACAATAGGGGTTTGAATTAAATTCTTTAATTGGAAAGCGAGGCATAACAAACTGATAATATGCATTGTATCATGCCTTTCAAAATTAGACATAGACTTTACAATTTTAATTAATAATTTATAATTAATTTATGATTTTTAATTTGCAGTATGACTTATAGTCTGAATTTCAAAATATTTTAACCTAATACTGCTAGCTTTATACTACAGCTGCACTCTTATTTCTAGGAGTCTAGGAGTTGTAAAAGAATTTGAATAAAACATGTTTTATTAAATTATTAAATTAGTATTTACCTTAATTACAGCCAAATTTGCTTTAAAATAGTCAAATTAGTTATATTTTCTGAAATGCTGGTGTTGTTTACAGCTGCTTTTCTATTATACTTATCATACGTCTAATACGCGTGTAGTACACGTGTATTACACTTAGGTAGGTTACATTAACATCCCTGGGTTATACCCTAGGTAACTTTCACCGAGGAACCCAACGGTGACCTCTGATTTGACTTTGAACGTCATTATCTAGGTTATTTCAAGGTCAACCTCATTTTTTCACATGGGAGTCCCTATTTTTGATGCCGGAATCGAAAAGTGCGGAAAATTTTACGTCCGGATATGTATTTAGGTATAAGGTTACCGTAACCTCTGGAGGTCAAATAGACGTCAAAGTATGATTTCCTACAAATCTCGCTCGTTTAGTGGTAAAAGAAAAGAAACAAATGTCAACCGAGTTATTTCAAACGACTATATTTGAGGTAGTTCTCCTGGTCTAATAATGAAAAATTTTAATTCATTTCTAAGTAATAAATGTGCAAACATTTCGAAAAAGGATTTTCAAAAATACAAAAATAGGGTTGATTTTTGTTAGAAAACGAATAAAAAGCAATTTAAAGATTTATCAAAAATAGGGGTTCCCATTTGAAAAAATGAGGTTGACCTTGAAATAACCTGGAAAATGAGGTTCTAGGTCAAATCAGAGTTCACCTTTGGATTCCTCCTTGAAAGTTACCAAGGGTATGAGCTTTTTTTGTTTTCTGTTACTATAAAAATCGCAAAATTTCCAGAGGTTTCCATACTTTTTCCTCACCTTGTATAATCGCTATACCATACATAATTTAAAATCGTTATAAAATAAAAATTAGTAGATAAACTTCAAAAGTTCTTTTTAATTTTGAAAGTTTAGTTAAAGACGAAAAAAATAAGTGGTTGATCATTGAAAGAGATCGATTATTCACTAAGATACAGCTATTCAAAAACTAATTGACAAAATAAATAAAAATTTAATA